>JAMKQA010062689.1:0-26244 GCA_024699735.1 Posidonia australis
ATGACAAGGTTCAGGGGATGGGTGTTGCTCTGCCTTCCAAATGTGTTTGTTGCAGGCTCCACCCTCAGGCTGAAATTGGCAGCCATCTCTTCTTTTCTGGTGAATGGGCGAGGATTTGCTGGACGTGGTTTGCTGGGTGTTTCCACTTGGATTTGTGTTCGGAAATGTCCTTCCTCCACTGGCTCCACCACCTCTTTATCAAGCGTTCCAATGAATCCTTCCTCCAATGCTTCCAACGCCTTATGGCTGCGGCGGTGTTGTGGGAGTTATGGAAAGCCAGATGCAGCACCCGTTATGGGGGCAAATCCTTTTCCCTCTACAGGATTCTCGTGTCCATCAGCCGCTGGTCGCCAGACTTCGCCTTCCTGCTGAGGAACCTGAAGTGTCACTCTGCAAACGAAGTTTCCATCCTCCAACTGAACTTCAACATTACAGGGATTCCCTCTGCGAAGTTCTCCTACTTATCGGTCGCTTGGAAGAAACCTCCTGCTGGTACGTTCAAGCTGAACGTCGACGGGGCTTCTCGGGGTAACCCTGGACCCGGTGGGGGGGTGCCATCATCAGGGATCACAGGGGCTACTTCATTACGGTGGTGGCTAACTTCTATGGCAATTGCTCGAATATGGTCGCTGAGTTCAGGGCTCTGAAGGACGGTCTGGCTTTCTGCTTACGGCAGGGTCTCCTACTGTCAACGCTCGTGATTGAGTCGGACTCTCAGGTTCTTGTCTCCATGCTGCGGGGGGGCCGTTGTTTCGACTGGCGACTCCGGAACGAGTGGAAGGGCGTAGCTGGCCTGGTGCAGCAAGCCATCTCCTTTTCTCATGTTTTCCGGGAAGCTATCTTGGTTGCGGACGGCCTGGCCAACCTGGGTGTCGACTCCCAGCGTTTTGTCTTCCTTTCTTTGCCCGGGGACCTTTCAAATTTTTTGCGTGGCATGGTTTGTTTGGAACGGGCTGGGCTGCCATACTTGCGGTCCAGGCGGCAGTAGCCCATCCTCTGCTGTAATCTGGATTTCTTTTGTTCTAAGATTTTGGGGTCTCCTGGGGCCCGTTGTCTTCCAGGTATTAAAAAAAAATCATGAAACCCAAAACCTTAAAAATCAAAAAAACTTAATTAAAATCACAAATCCTAATCAAAAACCCTAATCATAAAACTAAAACCTTAAAACCATAAAAAAAATTAAAATGAAAACCCAAAACCCTAATTCTTAAAACCTAAAACAAAATCCCCAAACCCTAATCACAAAAAACGCTAAAAAATAATTAAAACCACTTGATTAAACTTAAAACAATAAAAATCAAAACCATAATTAAAACCATAAAAAAACCTAAAACTAAAACCCAAAATCCCTTAAAATCCTAAAAACCCTAAATCAAAAGCCCACTCGTAGGCCAAAAATCCAACCCAATACATCATCCATTTTCATCAATCAAAAACTTAGGCAAGCCAGACAAATAATTCCAGCGCCCCTTCATCTCTAGCGACCATCTGCAACTTTTGGTGACGATTCTAGCAATATCCTGAGATCCCCGGCATGTATTGTTCGACCCCCGAGATCTCCAGCCAACCCTCTTTTAGATCCAACGGCGCCCAGCCATTGGTAAGAGGATGGACGACGCTAGAAGGCTTCACCGGTGAGTAAAGCCCCTCGCCACCGACTGACCTAGGGACTCCTACTTGAACCCACAAAGGATCCCCACTTGAGCCCCAGAAAAACCACATCCCTAGCCACCTCCAGAGTGTTCCTCTAGTCCTTTCACAGCTCTGGAGAGCCCTGAACCATCGCTGCCAGAGCGTCCGCCGGAGAGTGCCACCATCGACCAGCCTCATTGGGAGAGAAAACGGCCATCTCTAGGTATTTTTCCTCTCGTTTTTTAGTTTTAATCATGCACCTTTAGGCCCAGAGAGCTCCCCCTAGCCTTTTAGTTGTGTTTGACCGGAGTTTTTCGCCACTGTCTGTCGCCTTCTTTTCCTCCACTGGTGGGTTCACCACCACCGGCAAGGCCAATGGCCTCTTGGGTCGAGGTGAGGCCCTTATGACCTCTCCTCCCTCTTCCTCCTCCTCCTCCCTGAGCTTCCATTGCTTAGGAGGGGATTCCTTTGGCCCCCTATGCCCAAGGGCACCACTGTAGCCTGCCGACGGTCAACCCTCGTCATGGAATTCCCCGGAGCCCTTTGGACACTCCGGCCTCACATCACCGCATCAGGAAGCTTCGCCTCATCGCTAGGGATCTCTCTACGTAGCCATGCCGCCATTCCAGTCTCTGGAGCATCACCCCTACCTCCGTCATGTCTGTCGCCGACTCAAGAGGCGAGTGGAACACCTTAGGCCGCCCCAATCTTTGCTAATACCTCTGGAAGATCCGTCATACCACCTTAGAGGTCCTCCGCCTGCCACGTCATCCTAGTGATTGCTCCATCCCTAGCCATCTCGCCATCATTTTCTCTGACGTCGTCGACCCATCGCCGGAGCTAGAGGTGGTGGAAGCATCCCAGGCTGCCCCAGCCTTGTTTGACGCACTGGAGAGCCTCGTTGTGCCTCCCTCCAGCTTCCTGGACTATTGTCGGAGTCCCTCTGCAGCTGTGTCGCCGCTAGAGAACCACTAGAACCCTCGCCGACGATTGGAGTGCCTGTGAACTTCGAAGGGAAGGGATTTTGATTAGGTCCTTTAGTTTTAGGTTTTTACATTTAGGTCCTTAGATCATTACTTTTAGGTCCTATTTTTTGTGTTTAAACCCCTATAGTTTTAAATAACTTTTATTTCTTTTGGTATTCCTATAAAAATTGCATATGGTCCCTTGCACGTTTTAGTTTCTTCATGACTAGTGCATAAATATTTGTTTTATCACATTTAAGCCCCTAAAATCATGTTTTCTTAGCAACTAAGTCCTAAAAATTTGCATGAAGCTTCTAGAGCCTTTTAAAATAAACTTTCTTTCTGGAAGTTGCATTCAAAGCCTTAAGAGATTTTATAATCACACTAAACATCTTAAAAACTTAATTTTCATCACATTTAAGTCATGGAACTTTGCATGAAAACCCTTGAATTCATGCAATACAGTTATTGAGTGTAGGAAATTTGCATCCATGCCCTTAGTTTAATTTTAAATTCATTAATTAGGGTTTTAATTTTTTCACACACATTTTTGACATTTTTCACTTTTTATTTGTAATTTTGCACTTAAATATAGTTTTCATTTTAAAATCATGTTTGCAATGTAAAATGATATTTAATTTCATATTTTGGTCACATTTACACATCTTATGTAAATTTTGCACATTAGACCCTGAACTTTCATAAAATTACTAAAACACAATTTTCATATATCTCACACCTTAATGCCACATTTTTCTGTTAATCCAAGATCTGAACTTTAGCATGAAAGCTTTTGGACAATTTTCAAACCTGATTATCATTTTTTTTGTTGGTTTTGCATTTTAGTCCCTAGATTTCTTCAAATTGGAAATATATGATTTTTCAACATCCACTTCTCAACAAAATGTATTTTCACCTTGATTCATGTGATAGTCTTTTGTTCTTTGATTTTTGTGAGGTTTTCCAAGTGGATTTGCTATTCCTTTGTGAATTTTGCACTTTGGTCCCTACACTTGTCCTTTACCATGTTTACATTATTTTCTTGTATTTAAAACCTTGTTTCCATCAAGTTTTCTTGTAAATAACATTTTACCAACATTTGGCATACACTTTTGCATATATTAGACCATGCATCATGCTCATGCATATATTTATCACACTTAGTCTTGTGAAATTACCCAATTACCCCCATGCTGTCAATTGATGCACATGCATGTTATTTGTGCACTAAGTCATGCATAATGTCTGTATAAATCATTCCTCAGCATTTTCTACACATTTAGGTAATATATTTTCATGCATTTTACACAGTTTTTCATTGCACTTGCACATCATTCCATTTTTTTGAGTAGGCCTGCATTCTGTGTGTTTTTCCGTGGATCTTTCTCCAACCCATTTTCGAATTCTTTCACTTGACATTTGATTTGATTCCCCTTATTCCACATTTTTTGTATTTTTCCGATTTAATTTGGATTTCATTGCCCGAGGGCATACATTAATTGACCTAAAGGCCCACATTGGCCCTATTGCGAATTACTTTCCCCTTTTGATTTTTACGACATTTTTCCTGATTTTGATGATTTAGGTTGACCCTACTTTTGATCCTTTTGATATCGGTATAGTTTTCTAGAACATTCTTTCCAGAAACATCATCATTTCATGTGATTTTCTTCATATGTCACCATTTGCCCGTTTACGTGAACTTTTTCGCAATTTTTTTGTTTTGATTTTCGTGATTTTTCCATGTTTCAGATGATTTGGGTCGATCTCATTTTTTATTCTCTTGAGGTCGATAAGATTTCCTAAGCCATTCTCGCCAAAAACATCGTCATTTCATGTGATTTTCTTTGTTGTTTCATGTTTCGTTATATCGTCATTTCGTGTAGATTTCTTCGCAATTTTTGCATGCATTTTGCACATCCATCTAGGCATGACTGGGAATTCATATTAACATGATTAGAGTACAATCTAGGCTTAGCAAGCATTCATTCAATCTTTAGCAAGCGAATCAGGCTAGAAAGATCAAGTTTCTCGGACGCACGGGGGGTCCTAATACCTCCCCCGTGCGTAATAGGAATCCTTACACATTCTCTGATTTGTAGACATTTGGCCTTTTCATTTGCATCTCATGCATTCATCCTTTTGTGGTTTGTTTGTTGTTTTCCTCGTCTTTCCCATAAAAGACTAGGTGGTGACTCCAATTTTTTCGTTTTATCCTATCTTGTGCCTTCGCCATCTTGGCATTGCTATGGCCTCCTCCCTCTGGTGCAACTCCGCGCTAGATTCCCAGGTGGGCATGGTCACACCAGGTGATCTGGTTTTGTGAGCCATGCATCTCCCTGACAGTCGAGGCAAATTCCGACCTAACTGGCATGATCCCTTTATCATCAAGCAAGTCCATTGGGGAGGTGCAGTAATCCACGAAGACATGGATAGCATCGAGCTATCCGAGCCAGTCAACGCATGTTATCTAAAAAAATACTACCAATGAGCAGAAGGCGTGTATCCTCACCTTACAAACTATCCTTTCGCACATCATGCATCATCTACCACTCCATCATGCATACATATTTCTAAAATAAAAAGGCAATCCATGCGCATCTAATCCATAGCATTTTCTCTTTTGCTTTTGTGCGCTTCAGTAACTTAAGCAAATCAATAACCGCATGCATCTATGCATAAATGCACCAACATCCTACCCCGATAACGAAAATCAGAATAGCTAGCATTCTTGAGAAGGCTCTATACCTCTTCAGTTGATACACTCTCGACACTCTAGCGAGCGAGGCAGTCACCATCCAACCATGATTAGGCGAAATGTTTAAACTGCCATAGGGACTTACACCTCTAGAGGGAGACAAAATGTTAGGAGTGAGTATGAGCGTGAGCCTAAATAAAAATAAACATATCTATAAGGGCACAAAAGAAATAAGGAGATAGAAGTCGTAGACAGAAACTAGCCCTAAAAGAGAGAGGCAAGTAGGCCAACTCTACCCCTATCACTTACCTTGGGGAGGAGTCGAAGCAAACATCAAAGGAATCCAAATGACGAAAGGGACTAGCCACCCCTCTCGCATAATTACCGTAGCCTCATCTTAATCCGGATGTCCATTACCCCCAAGCAAGTGTTAGAGCGAGCCTACAAGCCTAAGTAAGAGAAAAGAAATGAGTCAAAAGTCAAAAAGTAGGTTTAAGTCGCTAAGTGTTTGGTACAGAGCCTAATCTACCGAGTCACCCATTCTAGAGAGCCACCCATAGCCTAGAAGTTTGGGTAGTGTCTCGTGAATCGAGGTCTTCTCCCCTTCTCATTGCAGGTAACATTAGCATTCCAAACCCTGAGGGTGATACAACATGACACTATCATTCCTGCATGCATTATCATTTGTCCGCTTTGCAAGGTCTTGCTAGGTCCTAAACCTAGGGCATGTCAGTTGCTCTTTGGCCAAAGATCTGGCACAGAATACCCTACACCATGGGCATGTCAGCTGCCTTTATAGTGATAGCATTCCACATCAACCAGGGGCATGTTAGCTACCCTTTTGGTTGACCCCTTTTTTGGGACAGTATCTTCGTCCAGAACATGTTGTCTGCTCCATAGCTCGAGTCCAAAAACGAGGGTAGCAATAGCCATATTCCTTTGAGATCAGAGCAAAGTCAGAATATCATCACTCCCCTAGTTAGCAAGTGAGAACATAGTCGATAAGCTAGTGCTAAAGTTGAACTCCCCAGATGTCAATTACTAACACAACAGTGAGCCTAGAGAATTGTCAGAAATCATCCAACAAGTCTACCTTATTCGAGGAGGAAACAATGCCCTCATGAAACCTTTGTTCAGCCAAGCCCCATGTATCAATGTAGAATCTGAGCAACAGTTTACTCGGATCAACCATCATCATCCTATGAAATCGGTAGTGTCAAGTGAACGGGCAGAGCAGTGACACGACGAAGCAGATAAGCTACCGACAAAGACAAACATCCTGGCTAGCAGGCAAGTTGTTGATAACCCTTATCCTTTTTTCCTCGTGACTCCTCTAAGTTCGGAGGAGATCTAATCCACTGGTTCCTTGAATCCTAGGACCAGTCCTTATCCTTTTTTCTCGTGAATCATGTAAGTCCGGAGGAGATTTGAGCCGTTGGATTCTTGAATCCTAGGATCAGCCCCTATCCTTTTTTCTCGTGTCTCCTTTAAGTTCGGAGGAGATCCGAGCTGCTGGTTCCTTGAATCCAAGGACCAGTCCTTATCCTATTTTCTCGTGAATCCTCTAAGTCCGGAGGAGATTCGAGCCACTAGATCCTTGAATCCTAGGATCAGCTCCTATCCATTTTTCTCGTGACTCCTCTAAGTTCGAAGGAGAACCGAGCTGCTGGTTCATTGAATCCTAGGACCAGTACTTTATCCTTTGTCTCGTGATTCCTCTAAGTCTAGAGGAGATCCGAATCGCTGGTTCATTGAGTCCTAGGACTAGTCTTTATCCTTTGTCTTGTGACTCCTCTAAGTCCGGAGGAGATTCGAGCCGCTTGTTCCTTATATCCTAGGACCAGCCATCATCCTTTGTCTCGTGACTCCTCTAAGTTCGGAAAAGATCCAAGCCGTTGGATCCTTGAATCCGAGGACCAACCTTTATCCTTTTGTCTTGTGACTCCTCTAAGTTTGGAGCAGATCCGAATCGCTGGATCCTTGAATCCTAGGACCAGTCTTTATCCTTTGTCTCGTGACTCCTCTAGGTCTAGAGAAGATTCAAGCCACTGGATCCAGGAATCCAAGGACCAACCTTTATCCTTTTGTCTCATAACTCCTCTAAGTTCAGAGGATATCCGAATAATTGGATCCTTGAATCCTAGGACCAGCCTTTATCCTTTTGTCTCGTAACTCCTCTAAGTCAAGAGGAGATCCAAATCGCTGGATCCTTGAATCTTAGGACCAACCTTTATCCTTTTGTCTCGTGACTTCTCTAAGTCCGGAGGAGATCCGAGCCATTGGTTCCTTAAATCCTAGGACCACCCCTTATTCTTTTGTCTTGTGACTTTTCTAGGTCTGATGGAGATCTGAGACGTTGGTTCCATGAATCCTAGGACAAGCCTTTATCCTTTACCTCGTGACTCCGTTAAACCCGGAGGAGATTTGAACTGTTGTTTTCTTACATCCGAGGACCAACCCTCATTCCACTTCGTTTCTCTGGCAGGCAGCCCAAATTACCCGATGGACATCTGTGACCATGTCAGTGGAACCCTACACAACTTTCCAAGGTGCATGGAAACACAAAAAGAGTCCTGATACGGTCACGGTGAAGATGGTGAATCTGGAGAAGAAGACTAGGCTCAAAAACACCAAGAAAAGATAAGAAAAGGATAAGGAAAAAGAGTCTACACCTAGTCTTCTAATGGAAAGATGTAGAAATCCAAACACAAAGAGAAAAACCAAAAGAAATCAAGGCGAAGATAACATATGTATGCTCCGTGCCTAATGGATGCAACACTTGGCCATTGTGGGCCAAGAAAATGGTAAGGATTCTTCTTGTGCATAGGGAACGAGTTAGGCACCCCTATGCACCCGAAGAACTCGATCTTTCTAGGTTTCCTACTTGCTAATGGTCTAGTGTGTGTATGCTTGTTTACTCTAAATGCACATGCCTAAGATGAATGCGAAAACATGCCAAATCAAAGAGAAGAAATGAATAACAGAAAAATGATAATCCAAGGGATAATATAGGCATTGAAAATGCTGCTTTACTATACGCCCTTGGGCGATAAGGAAAATCGTGAAAATCGGGAATACTCAGAAAGTGTCACGTAAATCAGCGGAAACTCGAAGAAATATGAGAAAATCAAATTGGAGAAAATAATCCTCATTCGGGTCAATATCGACATTGTCAAGCCTGTTAATGTATGCCCTCGAGCGATGGAAATTCAAATCAAACCAAAATCAGGAAAGTCGGAAGAAATCTAGGAAACAATGTTAAAATTGAGTTTGAAAGGAGTTGGAAACGTGCGTATGATGCAAGGAAGAAGGCATGGGAAAATATGCATGAAAACAGGGAACCAAATGTACAAAATGCATGTGTGAGTGAATAATGTAAATTCCAGGGGCTTTTGTGCAAAATTCCAATGTTCTGACTGTAGGCTGAAATTCTAGGGCTAAATCATCAAAAATACATAGAAAAACACAGTTTATGCAATTTTGAAGAAGTTAGGGGTCAAATGTGTAAAACTGTGCATTTTATGTCAGAATCAGGATTCCTAGGGTTCAATATGCAATTTTGTCAGTAAAACATGTATTTAATACAATTCTGTAGAAATTCAAGGTTAAATGTGCAAGATAATGGACCTATGTTTGAAAATTTGGAACTTCAGGGACTGTTCTGTAATTTTACCCTAGAAAATATGCATTCAGTATGAAATCAATGAAGTTTAGGGTCTAAAATGCAATTTTGAACACATCTGAGTAAATATTTAAATCTCCAGGGTTTACTTTGCAATTGTGTCAGAAAAATATGCATTCAGAACAATTTCAATAAAGTTTAGGGCTTTTTATGCAAAAATTGGACTTAAAATGAATGAAAAGTAAATCAAAGGGTTTTATGTTAAATATTAAAGCCTGGAAAACATTAACAAAAATGTACAAGGGTCACACTACAATTTTCCAAAACAAACATTATTAAAATGTTTTAAAAAAACATATGTAGGGGCTTAAATGTAAAATAAAAGGACCTGACTGCAATAAAAGTAAAATCAAAGAGTTTATTCAAAAGAAACTATTATTTTTTATTTTTTTTTAAAGAAATAAACAACGGTCGTCGGCGACAAAACCCCGCCGTCGACGACCGGACGGGTATCCCAATGCCTGATCTGGCATCAAAGCTCACTGAGAGCAAGAAGGGGAGGAGTAGAGTTCATCCGGCAGCTCCGATGAAGCTTCAAACGGTCCGAGATGGCTGTCTGCCTCCCTCACCGTCGACGTAGCTCTGGTGACGACGCTGAGGAAGAAGCTGGCTCTAGAGGCTACGGCGCGACGGCTCTGGACTCCCTGAGGACTGAGGACACTGAGAGGAGGATTTTCCTCCATCCAGAAGCTAGAATCGTGCCGCTCTACCTCCTCCCAACCAAGCTTCAGTGGCACTCCGGCGACGGTGACTATGGAGGTGACTCGGGGCTCAATTCGAGGCACTAGCACTTCTAGTGAGTCAGAGGAGTGTTGTGGATCGTTTCCTAGGGGTCAGAGCATCGCAACGATGAACGGAGCACCTGATCATGCTGCTTTGTAGCCCTTCTTCCTTGGCAACGGTGACTACGATTCCGGTGAGCTACTTCTGGTGGCTTCCAGAGGGTGTTCCATGGCGTCCAGAGGAGCGGTGAAGCAAGAGGAGGTCTGACCCTACCAAATGCAACTTGCCTAGGCAAATGGCAAGAACGGAAAATGGCAAGTTTCAGACTTACGGACCGGAGGAAAAATGTCAAGTTTCGGACTTACTGACTAGGAAGGTAAAATGACAAGTTTAGGACTTATCGACCAAGAAGGGAATGTGGCAAATTTCGGACGTACGGACCAAGAAAGGAATGTGGCATGTTTCGGACTTACAGACCAAGAAGGAAAAATGACAAGTTTAGGACTTACCAACCAAGAAGGGAAAATGGTAAGTTTCAGACTTACCGACCGAGGGAGGATATGGCAAGTTTCAAAGTTTCCTACTGAGAAAGGATATAGTAAGTTTTGGACCTACCAACCGAGATGGGAAAATGGAAAGTTTAGGACTTACCGACCGGTGGGAAAATGGCAAATTTAGGACTTAACAACCAAGAAGGGAAAATGGCAAGTTTCGGATTTACCAACCGAGGGAGGATATGGCAAGTTTTGGACTTACCAACCGAGAGAGGATATGGCAAGTTTAGGACCTACCGATCGAGAAGGGAAAATGACAAGTTTCAGACTTACCAACCAAGAAAGAAAAATGGCAAGTTTCAGACAAATCGACCAAGAAGGGAAAATGGCAAGTTTCGGACTTACCGACTGAGGGATGATATGGCAAGTTTCGGACTTACCGACCGAGAGAGGATATGGAATGTTTCAGACCTATCGACCAAGAAGGGAAAATGACATGTTTCGGACTAACCGACCAAGAAGGGAAAATAGTAAGTTTCAGACTTACCGACCGGAGGGAAAATGCCAAGTTTAGGACTTACCCACCAAGAAGGGAAAATGACAAGTTCCGGACTTACCGACTAAGAAGGGAAAATGGCAAGTTTAGGACTTACCAACCCTGAAGGGAAAATGGCAAGTTTAGGACTTACCGACCTAGAAGGGAAAATGGCAAGTTTCAGACTTATCGACCGGAGGGAATGTGGTAAGTTTCGGACTTACCGACCAAGAAGGGGAACTGGCAAGTTTCGGACTCACCGACCATGAAGGGAAAACGACAAGTGTCGGACTTACCGACCGAAGGGAAGATGGCAAGTTTAGGACTTACCGACCAAGAAGGGAAAATGGAAGTTTAGGACTTACTGACCAAGAAGGGAAAATGGCAAGTTTCAAACCTTACCGACCAAGAAGGGAAAATGACAAGTTTCGGACGTACCGACCAGAGGAAATTTGGTAAATTTCGGACTTACCGACCTGGAAGGGAAAATGGCAGGTTTCGGACTTATTGATCAGGAAGGTAAAATGGCAAGTTTTGGACTTACCGACCAAGAAGGGAATGTGGCAAGTTTCAGACTTAACGACCAGGAAGGGAAAATGGCAAGTTTCGGACTTATCGACCTGGAAGGTAAAATGGCAAGTTTCAGACTTACCGACCAAGAAGGGAATGTGACAAGTTTCGGACTTACCGACTAAGAAGAGAAAATGGCAAGTTTCAGACTTACCGACCAAGAAGGGAAAATGGCAAGTTTTGGACTTACCGACCAAGAAGGGAAAATGCCAAGTTTAGGACTTATCGACTAAGAAAGGAAAATAGCAAGTTTCGGACTTATCGACCAAGAGGAGAATGTGGCACGTTTCGGACATATCGACCAAAAGGGAATATGGTAAGTTTAGAACTTACCGATCGAGAGATGGCAAGTTTTGGACTTACCGATCAAGAGATGGCAAGTTTAAGACTTACCGACCAAGAAGGGAATATGGTAAGTTTTGGACTTACCGACCGAGAGATGGCAAGTTTAGGACTTACCGACCAGGAGATGGTAAGTTGACGAATGCCAACCAGATAGTTCGGGATATCAGCCCAAAGGTGAGTTGACGGACTCATTACTGAATAGTTAGGGTTATCAGCTCATAGACAAGGGAATGATAGGACATCAGATCTGTTAGTCAAAGGGGAAAGAGTTTACCAAACGGGATATGCTCTAGACCTTGCACGAGGCCTAGAAGAGAATGAAAGCAATACCTATTCAACTAGAACAAGTCCAATAAAGCAGATGTTGCTGAGATTCGTCCTTTAGGAGCAAATTAGGGACAGGAACACCTAGACCTTATCCAAGGTCTAGAAAATAACCAGACTTACTCGACTAAGGCAAGTCCAACAGAGCAGGTTGGATTTCGCCCTACCTGGTACAGAAGTTTGTGAAGACTCCATTCATCCAGGCCTAAGCAATGAAATGAGATTCTCGACTATTATCTGGTGGTCCCCAGCGCCAAGTCGATAGGCAGAAGAAAGCAGTAACCTGAACCAATTAAGCACATGTGGTCACAATGGCGATTTCTACTCTGCATCAACCATAAGCAATCAAACAAGTTGGTCAGAAGTGTTCCGATGAATTTTATTATAGTAGTCAATGAAGCGATTTCATGTATTTCAACTTGCAATGAACCAGTAGCATAACGCAAATATCAAGAGTCTGCGTCATCCCTAGATCTCTTCGAGCCTGGAGCTTTGGTAAAGAGCATATGGCTCGGAGCAGCGCTGCAGACTAGCCATGTTTCTTCAACTTCGGCTTCATAATCTGGTGTGCAACCCTTCCCCTCTATGACTGCGAGATCTTTTGATTGTATGGAGCCACTAAGTAAGCACGATAGCTCCTTAGTCATAGCATAGGAACTTGTAAGTACTCCTAGAATCAGGCTGCATTAACTCCTGAACAAGGGAATCTTGCTAATAGCCAAACTGTCGCATCACACGGACTGGGTGATACTCAACTCCGTTAGTCAACCCCGGTAGGATGATAAGCTGCATATCGGTTGTATTGAAGAAGGCCTTAAAGTTATGAGTGGCCGAAGGAATGATGCACCAGATGACCTTGTCTTCTATCAAACTCTCTAATCGCTTGTATTCCTTGCGAACCGTGGTGAGCGTGTGAGCTTGACCACTTTAACAGTAGGATTCAAAGGCCGAACGTTGTGGGTGTAAGATTTCCACCCCTATATGAGTGGCCAACCATACTTGTACAAAAGCTCCACAGCCATAGAAGTGTTGGTAGTGTCGCAGTGATCGGTCTAAAGCCTGATAAGTTTCTGCTAGGATCACTGGAGCCAAATCTATCTGACGGGTGACAACTGCCAAAACAATCTCAGTGGCCTCAATGTTTACAACCGATCGACCATGGCTGAAAACAAATTCTCCTAGGAAGTGGACAACAAAGCCTTTTAACCATAGCTCATAGCCCAAAGAGGTGCGCATTTTGGCCACCTTGTCAAAGTAAGCCAATTGTAGCATGGGAGAATGTCAGTCTGAACAGATAATCTGACAACCACAATCGCTGGTTGACAAGCCAGTCAACTCGCTCAAGACTGAGGAATATCCGTCGTGCTGCATAAAGACGATAGGTCCCAAGAACTTCTAACCATAGGACAGCTGACATGCCCCTGGTTTGACATGGATGACCTTAACCAATAAGAGCAGCTTGCATGCACCTAGTCGAGTACTGGCTTAGTGTGTCCACCCATAGGACAATTGACATGCCCCTGGTTTGACATAAATAGCCTTAACCAATAAGAGCAGCTTGCATGCCCCTGGTTTAGGTGATGTCCTCCTGATCCTCTTTGGCTGAAACTACTAACATGTCTCAGCTGAAGGAGTCAGATTAGTCTCTGCGACGCTTTAAGGTGATGTTTATGAGCAGAATGCATGCATGCTGAATCATTTGTAGGATCTTATTAGCGCCCTCAGCATTGGAATGCTTATTGCCTAGTATACAAGAGAATGGTAGCTCCAAACCTCACGAGACTCTACCCAAGCCCCTAGTTTTTTGGGTGGTTCTTTGGAAATGCAATATTGTGTCTTGGGCTCCATTCCAAACCCCACTGGACTATACCCCTACTTTTTATTTTATTTTCTTTATTCTTTCTCCCTCATAAGCATGTGGGTTCACCCTATTCCTGGCTTTGAGGTAATAGGTACCTGGTCTGTGGTGGGGAGCTGTTGTTGTCTAAAGGGTTGGCTAGGCCCTTTTTTGAACCTACTTTCTAGGTATTCACTCTGACTCCTCTCCATGATAAATTGTAGGGACAGAGCTACCCGTCACGCCTCTCTCTTTAGGGCTGACTTCTATCTACGACTTCTGTCTTTTAATTCTTTTATGCCATTTCCCAGATATATGTTTTTTATTTTATTTCTCACATTCTCATTCTCACCCCTAACATTTTATCTCCCTCTAGGAGGGGTAGGGTCCTTGAGCGGCTTGGATACTTCGCCCAATTCACGATGAAAGGTGGCTCCCTCACTCCCTAGGTTACCTGAATAGTATCTACCTGAGGAGGTGCTACGCATTCCCAACATTGGCAAGCTTATTCCACTTATCATCATTAGGCTAAGATCCATGCATGTGATGATGAGAACAATTATCTACTTATATATGCATATGCTGAATGTGAGTTAGTATGTGCTAAGATGCAAGGCTTCATGGATGCAGAAAAACATTGATAAAATGAATTCATGCATGCATGGAGAAAGATGTCAGTGTCGCAGAGTGAGGACACACTGTTTATGATCACTGATAGTACTTTTTCAGGCAATATGAATTAATTGGCTCCGACTGTTCAACGTGGTCCATGTCTTCCAGGATTGTTGCTCCTCTAGAGAAGACTTGTTTGACTACGAATGGTCTGCACTAGTAGGGTCTGAATTTGCCACGACCATCAGGGAGATGTATAGCTCGCAAGACCAAGTCCCCTGGCAAGAAACTTCTGGGTCGAACCTTCTTCTGATAAGCTTTGGCCATGCGTTTCTGATAGCATTGTGCATGATGCATCACTTGCAATCGATGCTCATCTATCAAGTTAAGTTGAACAAAGCGGTCCTCAATCCACTCGCCTCTTCCAACTCTGCTTCTTTCAGGACTTTAAGCGATGGTATCTCCCACTATAGGTAGGACTGCTTCCATACCATATACTAGAGAATATGGAGTTGCTCCAGTTGAAGTCCGGATTGATGTTCTGTAAGCCCACAAAGCATATGGGAGCCTGTCATGCCAGTCCTTATATGTTTTCGCCATCTTTTTAAGAATCTTAGTTAGATTCTTATTGGCGGATTCCACAACCCTGTTCATCTGAGGACGGTATGGGGAGGACCTGTGATGCTTGATATGGAATTCCTGTAGGAAATTCTTTGACTCTTTTGGCCATAAAATTTGTCCCATTATCAGAAATGATTGAATACAGGACCCCATATCGGGTAATGATATTATTCCTGATGAACTTTTCAGTCACAGAGGCAGTCACTGTTTGTAGGATGCTGCCTCCACCAATTTTGTAAAGTAATCAATTACTACTAGGATGTACTAATGTCCATTAGAAGCTGTTGGGTGGATAGCTCCAATAACGTCTATTCCCCATGTTGAGAAAAGCCATGCTGACAACATGCTATGGAGCTGCTGCGGGGGTGCATGAATGAAGTTGCCATGGACTTGACAATTGTGACATCTTCGCATAAACTGACAGTAGTCCGTCTCCATGGTTGACCAGAAATAACCTTGTAACATTATATTCTTGGCCAATAATACCCCATTCATGTGTGGCCCACATGTCCCAACATGTCCCAACATGCACTTGCAACATTACTGCATCAACCTCCTTTTTATCCAGACAATGTAGAAGCATCTGATTGTAAGACCTCCTGTACAGGTGACCTGCTCCAAGCACATATTTTGAAGCCAGTCAGACCATAGTCTTTCTATCTGCCACTGATGCCTCTGGATGGTGACTCCTGGTTTCCAAATAGACTTTGATGTCATGATACCATGGGAGCTCTGCTGAGGAGTCTGCTTCTTCTATGCTCATGTAGTGTGTCGGCTGGTCTGTGCAGGTTACTGACACTTTCACTGTGTCATCCTCTGGTATTGACAACCAGGATGCGAGAGTGGCTAGCGCATCTGTGTAGGCATTCTTGGCCCTATTCATAAAGGAATACCATATTTTCTCAAACTCAGCCATTAGCCTTAGGAGATGGTTATGGTATGGAACCAGTTTTAGGTCCTTTATTCTCCAGTTACCATTAACCTGTGAGATGACCAACATGGCATTGCCATGCACATGTAGTTTCCGCGCACCATGTTCTAATGCAGCCTGCAAGCCAAGAATACATGCCTCGTACTCTGTCACATTATTGGTGCACACAAAGGTTAACTTTCGAGCAAGTGGTATCATCTGGCCTTGTAGGGTCTCTATTACTACACCGATGCCCATGCCTCTCCTGTTAACTACGCCATCAAAGTAAAGCTGCCATCGCTCTTTGTCTCGAGGGTCTACTGACTCATCCTCTTCCATGGCAAACAGTAAATCCTCATCAGGGAATTGAGTCTGCAAGGGTTGATACTCTGGCAAGGGTAAATCTGCTAAGTGATCTGCCACGGCCTGCCCCTTCATAGATTTTTGAGTGACAAAAGTGATTTCAAATTGAGATAAAAGTACCTGCCACTTGATGCATCTACCCACCAGTGTGGGGTTCTAAAACAGGTATTTCATAGGATCATGTCGGCACAGTAGTAGAACTGGATATGCCATCATGTAGTGCCTCAGGCGTTGTGTGGCCCAGACGAGGGATAAGCAGACTTTTTCGATTGCAGTGTACTTAGCTTCGCAATCATTGAACTTTTTACTCAAATAATAAATGGCCCTCTCCTTGAGGCCTATTTCATCATGTTGACCTAAGACTGCGCCCATTGAATGTTGTGTTACTAACAAATAGAGCAATAGTGGATGCCCTGGTGTCGGAGGAACTAAAACTGGTGGCCTTACCAAGAGCTTCTTGATTTGGTCAAAAGCTTCTTGGCACTCTTCATTCCAACAGATCTGTGCATTCTTCCTTAAGATTGAAGATCGGCTCACAAATTGGTGTCAATTGGGCAATGAACCGGTTGATATATTGCAACCGCCCCAGCAAACCCTCGGACTTCTTTTTCTGTTGTAGGAGGAGGCAACTCGATGATGGCTTTATCCTTATTCGGATCTACCTCAATTCCTCTTTGGCTAATGATATATCCTATTAGTTTGCCTGATGACACGCCAAATACACACTTGTTGGGGTTCAATCGCAACCTATATTTTCACAAGCGGTTGAATAGCTTTCTTAAACAAGCAATGTGTTCTTCAGGCTCCTTTGACTTGGCTATCATATCATCCACATAAACCTCGATGTCCTGGTGCATGAGATCGTGGAACAATGTTGTCATCGCCCTTTGATATGTGGCCCCGGCATTCTTGAGCCCAAATGGCATTACTTTGTAACAGAACACTCCCCATGGGGTTATAAGGACGTTTTCTCCATATCCTCTTCTGCCATTCTGATTTGATTACAACCTGAGAATCCATCCTTGAATGACAACATTTTGTGTCCTATAGTATTATCCACCAATACATCAATGTGCGGGAGTGGAAAATCGTCCTTTGAGCTTGCTTTGTTTAGGTCCCTATAATCAATACACATTCGAACCCGACCATCTTTCTTAGGCACCGGAACCACATTCGCTAACCACTCTGGGTAGAGAATGACCTTTAGAAAGTTAACTTTGTGCTACTCATTATTTCCTCTTTCAATTTCAACAGCCACTACGGTCGCCATCTACGTAATTTCTGCTTAACCAGCTTGACGTTAGGCTTAAGTGGTAACGTGTGCACCACTACCTCAACGTCTAGCCCAACCATGTCATCGTAAATTCAGGCGAAGACATCTGCATATTCTCGAAGGAGCTCAATAAGTTCTGCTCGGGCCAGTGCTGTGAGTCAGGTGCTAATTCGCACTTCCTTGACATCTTCAGTGGTGCCAATGTTTATAGATTCAGTTTCCTCTTCTACATGCAAGTTCGGTCCTTCTGGATCATCGTCATAAGGCTGGAATTCTGGTGCGTCATGACTTTCTTCTTCTATTTCTGCATCATCCTCTTCTCCATATGCAATAAGTTCAGGAGGGACTTCTTACTGGAATGATGGATCCGTGTCCCCAAAGGTATACATTTTCTCAGCATTCTGCCCTTGATGATGCTTCAGAATGGTTATTGTGACTCTGGTCTTCCTGTATGCACCTTTGACGAACTTAGATTTTACCATTTCTAAACTTGCATATGTACCTCGATGTTTCACTTCTTTCATAGCCTTATTACGTGGACAAATATGTTTATTTTTATGATTTTCTTGGACGGTATGTGTGATAGGTGGGCAATTGTCCTTTGACTGACTGATGTGAGTGCTACCGCCCACATTCTCTCCTGAGCCTAACTCAGGATCTTTTTTTTTGGACCCCACTGGTCAAGTGGGGCCAAGACTGATAACACCACCTAGACCTGCCTCCCGGCTGATAGAAGATGAACTCCTCTGGTCTAGCGTTCAGTGATCTGTCCCCTTCTAGGGCCATAATAGCATACTGACCCTATGAAATTGTTTGCTCTGCAATGTATCCTGTCATTACTGCTTTTCCTTTTCTGCGCCTGAGTTCACTTTGTGTGTCTTCCACCAGTACCGCCAACTTCTCTTGAAACAGGACATCCAAATCACTGAGCATGCTGTCAACTTGTGCTACTACAGCATCCCCCTCATCTTCATCAGAAGCAAGAACCACATAGTAGGCACTAGTAGTTTCTGGTACTTCAGGCAGTGGTTTTAGTTGTCCTGACTGTAACCCTCTCAAAGTTGACTGATATACTGATGATGCTGCGGCTGAGGCTGCTCTTGTTGAAACTGAGACTGCAGCCAAACCTTCGGCTGGCTCTAGAGGTGGCAATGCCAACATAGCTGTCCCTGGTGGAAATGGCGATGTCGAATCTGTTATACAATCCACAACTTCTTCTTCAGATTAGTAGTCCTCAACACATATCGACTCTGACCAACTGATTGGTTTACTCTGCTCAAACTCTGCAAGAACAAGACTCTGATTGGGATCCAGCAATCCTGCACTATCAAAGTTTGTTAAACCCTATGGAATAACGAGCTTTCAGAACTTACGACATCTCGAGTATCCATCCTGTGGTTTCCACTCGTATCCCAATCCTTCGAACTCTCATCTCTTCTCCATGGTAATTGGTTCGACGATTCCTTAGCCATTCTGCCCGAGAGGTGCTCCTTTCTCGTACCCCCACCTCTGACACAGATTCTCAACCATCAAGAAAGGATTGCCAAAAGCAGCCAAATGGCTAGCACGCTCGAGAATCGGAATGAAATTGACCGGCTTAAAGCGGTCGACACGGTATAGTACATCAGAGGGCTTGGGGTCAAAACAAACGATTTGGAGAGATACCGATGAGACTACCTCAACCTTCTCCTTTTCAAGATTTTCCATCATCACAACAACGATGTCATGGTTCCAGCGGAACTTAATCATTCGGTGAAGAGTTGAAGGGATAACCTGGTGCTTGTGGAGCCAAGGGCGCCCAAGCAAGAGATTGAAGGATCGCTCGAGGTCAACAACATAAAACTCAACCTCGATACGGGCAAGACCAATGATTAAAGGAATGATCAAAATCACTAGAGCATCATGGTGCGTGTTGTCAAATGTTGTCATTGCTTTCACTATTATAGTAATGTCCTCAGATTTAAATCTGACCTGACTTGCAGCTCACAAAGGGTAGACATTTAAACCAGCGCCATTATCCACCAAAGTAAGAGGAATACGGAAATTCTGATATTGCATTGTGATGAACAGGGGTTTGTTATGATTGGTCCCTACTAGGGGTTGTTCTGAACTAGAGAAGGAGATCACCTGCGGTGTGGCTATCATCCCTACCATGCTTTCCAAGGTTGACAGTTGTATTGTTGGGGAAACATGAGCGGCCTGGAAAACTCAGAGGAATGCCTCTTGATGTTCAACTGACGTATGGATTAGGTCCCAAATGGAAATATCTGCTATGACTTTCTTTAATTGGGCCGTGATTTCAACTGGAGGTGGGTCTGCCAAGGCAGTGGTGGGGTTAACTCTTGGGATTGCCTCTTCAAGAATATGAGTAGGAGTCTGGCTTTTTGGTTGGGAAGATGGAGTGGTGGGCTGGTTGGGCTTACTTGCAGGAAGCGAGGCCTTGTACACCCATCCTAACCACGTTACCTCAGCACACATTTCTATGACATAACTATAAGGCATACGGTAAGTATCCTGTGTCAAGTTAAAGACCATAGGAGCACGGGCCTTTAATTCCACTGGGACCAAAGCTGGTGAAGTTATTGGCGTTTGGTGGACCAGGTCATGTTTTGGTTTGGCTAGCAAACTGATTGTTGATGAAGTGGATTGCATGGTAGGTTTTGTAGCCGTACGCCTCGGTCTAGCAGTTAACTTGATCATATTGATTACCAAACTGGAAGCTTTAATAAAAGATTGGTTGAGCTGATAAGGGAAAGGATCCAAGATTTCATGAATGAGGAGAAAAGGGTCAAATTGCGAAGGTGCAGCCTCATCTGAAGAAACGAAATGAACTCCTGAAGTTTCGGGTGCATGCTCAGGCAAGGGTCGGTTGACTATATTGTTATGTGCAGGTGCAAAGGACTGAGGTGGCAGTGCAGCGGACACGAACTCTGCCACTTGTGTGTTGATAATGATGACCTTTTGGTCAATCAAGTCCTGAATTGCACCTCAGAGTGTGAAACAGTTATCCGTGGAGTGCCCCGCGTCTCTATGGTAACTGCAGTATAAATCAACTTTAAACCACTGCAGAAATGGGTTCCGTGGTGGGCGAACCTCAGGTAGCCTCAGGAGTGACGCAACCTCAGGAAACACGACACTCAATAGCTCAACCAATGGAGTGTAATCCCTCTCAGGTTGTTGAGGTCGTCTTGGTCCTGGGTAGCGCCCTTGCCTTGCCGGTGTAGGCTAGTAGACTAGCTCAACAGTGGTAGTGATTCTTGATGTGCGTGGTGCCCTAGGTGCAGGAGTGTAGACTACTTGACTCTGTGCTGGCGAGCTCACCACGTAGACTGGCATAACGGGAGCTCGAACATATGCTACAGCATTCTTGGCAGTATCCTTCTTTTGTGCATATCCGGTGTTGAATCCACTACTACCGCCATTGTTGTTGCTTATTCCTCCTGAAGCCATGGTTTGCTTGCCGAATGCTGCTAATGCAGGAAAACTTCCGCTACGCAGTGTGCTCTCGACACAGGTGCTAGCTTTAATCAGGGATGCAAAGGTGCAAATAGGCTGAATGCTCAGCAAAGCCCCTGTGGCTGGCTGCGCTCCTCGGATTATTATCTCGATAGACTTCTCGTCAGAAGGTCTATCGCGAACCTGTGAAATGAGGGCTTGCCAACACCCGACGTACTCCCCAAACAGCTCGTGGGGCTTCTGCCATGTCGCGACCAGGTCCTCGTGCTTTGGGACCATGTCAACATTAAATGAATACTGCTCTAGAAAAGCCTGGCTGAGATCTTTCCAAGTCTTTATGGTGGTTATATCCAAAGATGTGAACCACTTTAAAGCCGGACCTGTGAGGCTCTTCTGGAAGAGGCGAATAAGAAGTCTCTCGTCAGCCTGTAACTGAGCAAGATCGCCGCAGTACGCCCTAAGGTGAAAGCTTGGGCAGCCTTTCCCATTATACTTTTCAAGTTTAGGGATATGAATGTTCGGAGGGAGTATGGCCTCTAGGAAGTAGCAGAGGTCCCGGAAGGTGTAAGGCTGGCGATCCCCACCCTGCACTTGTCGTAGTGCTCTCTCTAGGTCATTCATCCTGGTGAGAAGTGCATTTGGGGTTGTTGCTGACATTGATTGTGCAGCTAAGGCAGGTCTCGCATATGCTGTATCTATAGCACCCATGTTCTCCTCCGGATCTTTTATCTCGCCACCTGGTGTTGTGGCATGATGACCAGCGTACCCGTGCATGTGTGTTGTTTGTGGTGGAATGAATGTTGAGGCCTGTATCTGATGCAAGGGTGCGGGAATGATAGTATGCTGTTCTGGGCATGGGGTTGCATGTGGGAGTAACAACTGCTGAACCGGTATGGTCATGTTCATAGGCTGTTGTACTCCTATCAACCCAAAAGGCAGACCACCAGCAGATGGAGGAATATGCTGTGCATGTAGTGGCAATGATACTAATGGTAGGGTGGTAACGCCCATCGACGAGACAGCGAGAAGCTGTGGTGATGGCTGCGGTGGTGGTGTGACTGGTGCAGCATGGAATGCGTGAGTAGGTGGAACAGGGTCCTTAGGAACTGGAGAAACTGGTGCAATCAGAGTAGGATCTAGAGAAAAGGCCATGTTTTGCAACTTCTGTGCAAGGACCAGATGCTACTGAGACTGCACAGTGATGGAACCATCGGTAGCAGTACCGAGGGCCAGAAGAGCAAGTGGAAGAGATGTCACAGGGCGTTGGAAGTTCAAGGATCCTATGGGTTGAATTCCTACCGATGAAGGAATCACAACTAGTTGTGTGTCAAGTGAGGCTGAATCGACTGAAGGATAGGACACCATCAGATCGGATGCCCTAGTGGTAGTCATAGTAACTGCCTCAGTCATGGGCTCCAGACCAGTCAGGGTCTGCCAGTGTCCTGAAACTGGAGGATAAGGAACTCCATGTGCCTAAAAGTGGCTATCATGGAGTGTAGGTGGAGTAACAAATGTCAAATTAAAGGAAGAAGGAGGGGCAGAAACAAAAACCCCCTCCGGAGCAACTAGTACAAAGCTCACTGGGGCATAATGGACCGCGAACGGGTAACTGCGATTACAAACTAGAAGACAACACCTACGAGGAGCTATCGTCGAAAGTGACAGATAGCTCAGGGAAAGACAGTCGAGAAAATGCCTCAAAAACTAAGGTCACTGAAAGGAACTCCCAAGCTCTAGCCTAGGAACAACACTCTATACCTAACAGAGGAAAGAAAACCTAATGTGTTAGCGAAGAAGAAAAGGCAGAACAACAAAAGAAGCAAGTGAGCTATGCAATTGTTTGTTAGGGTGGTATGAATGGCACACATGCACATGAATGCTACAAATATGTGCTCTCTCACCATGCATGTCCCACATGGGGTTCACCACATGGGACACACTCATGGGTTAGGGTTTTGATTCTGGTCATAAAAGTAAGGTTCCCGTTCTAAATCCTGGCCAAAGTGCAGGCAGTAAATGGGTGGTGCGTTGGTGGCCTCGTCTCCTACAGTAGCAATATGCCCTACACCAAAGCAATAAAACGGGCTACTAGAATTATCCTTCGCAAACTGTGGGTGGACTCAGAGGAGAAGATGCATGCCCTATATGATCAATCATACAATATGTTTTTGTGTCTTTTACTTGCGTTTTATTAAACCAGGGAGAATTGTGAGCATTTGTCTCTAGTTATGCCTTATTACTTGTTTGTCTGAGTTTGTGTGTTTTATTTTACCAGGAAGGGAGGCAAACATGTCTCTACTCTCCTAATCATAGCAAATACAAAAAGGGGAAGAAAGCACACAATTATGGCATCCAAACACTCAATCAACAAGCAAAAGGCATGAGCATGGCATGTGCTAGTGTAGTGCTCACATGTAAGTGAAGAAAAGCAAGCATCATAACAAAAGGTATGAATCAGGTCATGTGCATGTGCTGTGGCATAGCAATAGTGTAAAAAGGCATGTACAATGAAATATGTACAAACAAATAGAACAAGCAAACAAACACAAAGTGTATAAACCAATGACAAGCAAGAAAATCAAAACGAAAGCCAGAATCTGGTTATCCCCAGCGGAGTCGCCAGTTCCTGTGACCATGTCAGTGGAACCCTGCACGGCTTTCCAAGGTGCGTGGAAGCACACAAGGAGTCCTGATACGGTTACGGCGAAGATGGTGAATCTAGAGAAGAAGGCTAGGCTCGGAAATACCAAGGAAAGATAAGAAAAGGATAAGGAAAATGAGTCGCCACCAAGTCTTTTAACGGAAAGACGAGGAAAACCAAACACAAAGAGAAAAACCAAAAGAAATCAAGGCAAATAAAACACATGCATGCTCCATGCCTAATGGATGCAACACTTGGCCATTGCGGGCCAGAGAAAGGGTAAGGGTTCTTGTTACGCATGGGGAACGGGTTAGGCACCCCCATGAGCCCGAAGAACTCAATCTTTCAAGGTTTCCTGCTTGCTAATGGTCTAGTGTGTGTATGCTTGTTTACTCTGAATGCACATGCCTAAGATGAATGCGAAAACATGCCAAATCAAAGAGAAGAAATGAATAAAAGAAAATTGATAATCCATGGGACAATATAGCCATTGAAAATGCCGCTTTACTATACGCCCTTGGGCGATGAGGAAAATCATGAAAATCAAGAATACTGAGAAAGCGTCACGTAAATCAACGAAAACTTGAAGAAATCCGAGAAAATCAAATTAGATAAAATAATCCTCATTTGGGTAAATGTCGGCATTGTCAAGCCTATTAATGTACGCCGTTGGGTGATGGAAATTCAAATCAAACCAAAATCGGGAAAGACAGAAGAAATCTTGGAAACAATGTGAAAATCGAGTTTGAAAGGAGTTGGAAATGTGCGCATGATGCAAGGAAGAAGGAATGTGAAAATATGCATGAAAACAGGGAACCAAATGTACAAAATGCATGTGTGAGTGAATTATGTAAATTCTAGGGGCTTTGATGCAAAATTCCCATGTTCTGACTGTAGGCTGAAATTCTGGGGCTAAATCTTGGAAAATACATAAGAAAACACATTTTATGCAATTTTGAAGAAGTTAGGGGTCAAATATGCAAAACTATGCATTTTGGTCAAAATCCGGATTCGTAGGGTTCAATATGCCATTTTGTCAGTAAAACATGTATTTAATGCAATTCCGTAGAAATTCAGGGTTAAATGTGCAAGATAATGGACCTATGTTTGAAATTTTGGAACTGCAAGGACTGTTCGATAATTTTACCCTAGAAAATATGCAAAAATATGAAATCAATGAAGTTCAGGGTCTAAAATGTAATTTTGAACACATCTGAGTAAATATTTAAATCTCTAGGGTTTACTTTGCAATTGTGTCAGAACAATATGCATTCAAAACAAGTTCAATGAAGTTCAGGGTTTTTTGTGCAAAAACTGGACTTAAAATGAATGAAAAGTAAATGAGAGGGTTTTATGTCAAATATTAAAGCCTAGAAAACATTAACAAAAATGTACAAGGGTCACACTTCAATTTTCCAAAACAAACACTATTAAAATGATTTAAAAAAACATATGTAGGGGCATAAATGTAAAATAAAACGACGTAACTACAATAAAAGTAAAATCACAAAGTTTATTCAAAAGAAACTATTATTTTTTATTTTTTTTAAAGAAATAAGCGACTGCTGCTGGCGACGGAACCCCGCCGTCGACGACCATTTGGGATGCCCCTCCGAGGCATTCTGATGCCTGATCTGGCATTGAAGCTTATTGAGAGCAAGAAGGGGAGGAGCGGAGTTCATCCAGCGGCTTCGATGAAGCTTCAGACGGTTGGAGGTGGTTGTTCGCCTCCCTTACCGTCGACACAGCGAAAGAAGGTGGCTCTAGAGGCTATGGCGCGGCGGCTTTGGACTCCTTCAGGTTGAGGACACGGAGAGGAGGATTTTCCTCCATCCAGAAGCTAGAATCGCGTCGCTCTAGCTCCTCCTGACCAAGCCTCAGTGGCGCTCCGACGACGGTGACTCGAGGCTCGATTCGAGGCACTGGTGCTTTCGGTGAGTTGGGGGAGTGCAATCGATCGTTTCCCAGGGGTCAGAGCATCGTTCCGATGAACAGAGCGCCAAATCGTGCTGCACTGTAGCCCTTCTTCCTCAGCAACGACAACTGCGACTCTGGCAAGCTGCTCCTGGTGGCTTCTCGAGGGTGTTCCATGGCATCCGGAGGAGCGGTGAAGAAAGAGGAGGTCTAACCCTACCAAATGGAGCTTACTTGGGCATGAATCGTTCACTGGATTCGTGCCCCCAGTACGTCGTCGAAAAAGTACGTTCGACGACCCCATAAACCTTAATTCCGACTAGGGCAGCCACCTGACGTTGCTGGAATCAGTTAGGGAAGAAAGAGAAGGACTTAGGGAACCAAAATTGAAAGTAAATGTGCTCTAATTGAAGCTCATCTGAGTTGGCAGTGAGGATGACCACCGGAGCTCGCTGGAGAGGTGGCTGGAGCTGTCTGAACTTGAATTCTTCCTCTCTCCGGGCTTCTTCTCTGATCTGAGACCTCTCTAGTTACTCTGATTGAGAGAAAACTCCTAGGTGGCTCTCCTTTCAATTTTTCTAAGTTTTTCTCTCCTTTTTCTCCCATTCCTTTCCCTTGCAAATGGGGGGGGGGGGGGGGGGGGGGGGGG
>JAMKQA010062690.1:0-16359 GCA_024699735.1 Posidonia australis
ACTTAGTCCCCAAGCGGGAGGACCTAGTCGCTCTTAGGCAGAGACCCCAAGAAGCATTCGGGGAGTATCTTGGACGTTGGCGGTCCTTGGCTTCGCAGGTCAAAGATAGACCCTCGGACGAGGAGTCTATTGAGATCGTGATCTGAGGAGCACAACCAGTGGTCGGGGCTCTGCTTAGCATCCAGCCAGTCACCACTTTCACTGTATTGCTCTAGGCGGGCGCCTGTGTTGAGAGTTCACTTCGCGGTGGCAGTTTTCCAGCACTCTCTGCATTTGCTAACCAGGCCACTACCTCACATAGTGGTCCTAGCACCAGCAGCAACCCCAACACCAATCCACCCAGGAAGTGGGATTCTCCTAAGAACACCGTCTCCTACATTAGAGCCCCTGCTGCTCCAGCAGATGTCTGCCCACCCTCACAGCACCAAGTAGTTTACGCACTCACGCCTACACCTAGGGCACAGCATGCATCACACATTACCCCCACTGCCACACCTGTATATCCTAACCCCCCGGCTAGGATGCGCCCACCGTTGGCACATCCACAGCCGAACCGGCAATGCTGTGACCGACGCCACTATACCCCTTTAGTGGAACCGTTGAGCATGGTATTCCCCAAAGTCGCATCTTTGCTGAGGTTGCCGGAGGTACGCCCTCCGCCTAATCCGCTGCCGTCCTGGTACAACGCTAATGCGTTCTGCAATTTCCATCGCGTGGCTGGCCACACGATGGACAATTGCTTCACACTTAGGGACGCTGTCCAGGACCTGATTGACCAGAAGGTCATTGTGATTGACACTCAGGCAGCCATCCCAGCACGTCTCCCAGCTGCACATCCAGCACAGCAAGCATAGCCAGCACACCCTAGCATAGTTAGTCAGCCTTTGCCGCAGCATCCGCCTCCGGGAGCGCCAGGTTCCTCGGGAGTTAATTTTGTTTCTTCCTCTTCTTCTAGGTCAGTTTCATCCCCCATCTGTCACCGCCTTGATTCATGAGGCATCTTCTCCTTTTCCCCATCATTTGTATCGTTCCTTCCTCGATAACGTCGAGGAATCTATTTCTATGAACTATCCTGCTGTCGAGTCGGAGAACCCTGAGGTGCAACCAGTAGCTCACACCCAGCCTTTAGCTCCAGTTCATTTAGCAGCCTGGCCCCAGTCCAGACCAACACAACCAGCACGCCCTCGGATCCACCAATACCCTCACCAGTATTACCAGCACCTCCAAGTAGATACCTCTGCTAAGTAAGCAAACAATCATCAACAAAGCAAACAAACAACATGTGAAGCCAAAGCAAACAAGAAAGACTAACTTGAAAGACAGAATCTTGCAGTCCCCAGTAGAGTCGCCAGTCTGTGACCATGCCGACTCGGAGGTCTGGCGTGGAGTCGCGCCAAAGGGAAGGGATAACAACCATGCCAAGATGGCGAAGGCGTAAGGAAAGATAAAAGAAAAAGAAATGAGGAGTCGGCACCTAGTCTTTTAAGGGAAGGACGAGGAAAACCACAAAAAGATAAATGCCCGAGGTGCAGATGTGAAGGCTAGATGTCTGCTAACCAAAGGATGGGTAAGGATACCTATTACGCACGAGGAAGGTGTTAGGCACCCTCGTACGCCCGAGAAACTCAGTCTTCTTAGTCTAGATTGCTTGCTAAAGGCTAGATGGATGTTTGTTGAACCTGAATCCTGCTCTAATCATGCTAATATGTATGCCATGAATTGAAGGCACAGGGGGCAATTTGGTCATTTCCCTGGCCAGATGTGATAACTGCTTGCATGGGAGTGATGCATGGTCTAAACTATGTCAAAATGTGTGTCAAATGTCCAGAGGATGTTGCTTGCAAGAAAACATGGAGAGAAAATCAACAAAATGATGCAAACACAATAAAGGACAAACATGGGAGACTAAAACGCAAAATTCACAAAAAGAATGAGAATCTGGATGGAAACTGCATTCATGACTTCTATTCCAGCATGCAACTGATGGATCAAATGTGAATGTGGCACTAAAGATGTGAAAATTGAACTTTGGTAGTTTCCTGAAAACTAAGGGTCTAATGTGCAAAATTCACACATAAGTGCTAAATGGGTCAAAACATGAAACTAAAGGTCAATTCACAGTGAAAACATGATTTTAAAGTGGGATCTATGATTAAATAAAAAAAAGAAATGCAATAAGTGAAAAATAACAAAAATATGCAAGAAATCGTTTCAAAACCCTAAAGGATGCATTTAAAATTAATCTAAAGGCCTACATGCAAATTGTCTGCTCAGGAATTGTTTATTATAGAGTCAGGGACTTGTGTGCAACATTCCAGGGGCCTGAGTGTGATAAGAACAGGATTCCATAAAGATCAGTGTAATTATGCAAAATCTCAGGGTTAAAATGCAAAATTCACAAGCAGAAACTCATTTTTAATTTCCTGGGGGTTTAATGTAAAAGGTTTGGGCCTGAATGTGATAAATGTTGAATTTTAAAGATGATCAGAGTAATTTTTTTTAAAAAAAGCTTAAGGATTCAGAATGCAATTTAATAGGGAATGCTCATTTTAAAATTCTTCTAGGGGTTTAAATGCAAATACTCTAGACTTAACTGTAAATAAAATATGGATACAGGGGCTTGAATGTGATAAAATATGCATGACAGGGCTAAAATAAAAGTTAAAAGTAACAAGGGATGCAATTTTCACAAGGATAATAAAACAATAAAAGAATATTTGAAATAACAGGGGTTAATATATAAAATACAGGACCTAAATGTAAGGAAATCATGGCTTCAGGGATCCAGATGTGATAAAAACATGCATGAATATGTTAAGAATTAAAAAAAGAACATTCAGGGGGGCATGTGTAAAATTCACAGAGAAAACAAAGAACTAAAAGCAATTTTAACAGCTACAGGGGCTAAACTGTAAAGATTAGGGCCTAAAATAAATAGAAAAAGGACCAAAATGCAACATCCTAAGGACCTAAAAAAAACCTAAAACTAAGGGGCCTAAGCCCAAAACAGACTCCTTCGAAGATCGTCGGAGGATCACCGACACTCTCCCTCCGGCGATGCACCTGCGACGATCCTATGACGGAGGAGGATGAATGGCGACTAAGGAAGCTCCGAGGGGCCTCAGCGACGGTCCCCGGGAGGTGGGGCGAGGTTGGGGAGGCTTGAGCCTCTCCCTCCACCTCGCGCTCCTACGGGGGTCTTTGTCGTCACCAGGGAAGGCGACTGGAGATGGCTCGGTAGCTGGAGCGGCGCGGCAAGGGTTGGGGAAGCACCAGGGAGTCACTGCGAGGCGGAGGGGAGCGTCGGTGAGACTCGGGGAGGTCGGAGGTGCTCCTCCCATCTTGGCGTTAGCAACGACGGCTGCGGTGGATCGTCGGAGGACTCCGGTGGTCCAAACAACGAGGGAGCAGTGCGGATGGCTTCGTGGAGGCACGGCGGAGATCTCTAGATCGACGGCGTGTCGCGAGGAAGCCCAGCGATCCCCTACGCCTCTCGACGTCGATCGATGGGGCGGTTGGGTTAGCGTCGACGGCAAAGGCTCTTCGGTGTGGAGTGGGGACCAGAGAGCTGGGGGAGAGAAGAATGGACTGGAGGAGAGGAAAGGAAGGGGAGGAGAAGTGAAGAAAATAAGGAAAGGCCCTCGAGGGGCCTCGTTGGACGCCAAGCGGCCCGAAACCTCGCTGGTGGGGTGAACCCACCACCTGCGGCAAGGCAACGACGGGCAAAGAAAGGGGGAAGCCCCCTGTTGTGGCCTAAACGAGGGAACCCTAGCACTTTCTACAGACCTACTGTAAAGGAAAAGGGAAGAGGAAGGAGGTTACCTAACGTGGACTGTCTTCTTCGGTGTGAGGAATCGACGACGGCAGCTGGAAGCATCGATGGCGGAAGCTCTGGTTGGGGACTTCGGATGCAAAAAGGGATCTGGTGGACTCAGAAGGTCAGGGAGGAGTAGCTATTGCTCTAGGTCTTGAGAGGAAGAGGGCTTGCGCACTGGATGGGAGAGGATTCGCGATGGCAGGGCTTGACGGCGGTGAGCCTCTTTTGAACTCCGACAGAGCTCCTCCATGCCATCGATCTCCCTCGCAAGGGCTCCCCACCTTAGGATCAAGGGTACCCACGGAAGAGGAAGGCCCGAAGATCGTGCAGATGAAGGATCACGCGCCGGTGATCGTGGGAACTGCCGGAAATGGCGTCGTAGATGTCGTCGGAAAAATCGGGGGTCACCGGCGGTGAAGGCACGTCGGAATTATTTTTGAGTTTATAAAGTTTTCTGGTTTAAGATTTGATTGGGCTTACGAAATGGGCTTAGGGTTTTGGTGGTCGCAACTTGAGCATCATCCGGATGAGCTTGCTATTAAGTGACTTCAAAATAGAGGTGTCTACAGAGACAAAAATAAATATACCTAGAATAGTTATCTATAAAAGTAACAAAGTATTTCTGGCCTATAAAACATGGGATAAAGGGTCCACAAACATCAATATGAATTAAATCTAAAGTAGCTTGATATTTTGTGAAATGTTTCATGTATGAGTTGGTTGTTTTGGACTTTACACAATCAATACAAGTTTTAAAATCAATAAAGTCTATTGATTCTAAAAGACCATCTTTCACCAATCTTTCCACCCTCTTTTGGAATATATATTTCAATCTTCTATACCACAAAATACTTGATGTGACGCCCCCGACGCTACAAATTAGCATCAACACTACTCTAGTCATTATCAACTAAATAATTAACCAATATTGCAGAAAATTAAATCTAATTGACTATTAACTATAATAAAATTAAATAGAAGATATTAAATTATCCATAACCTATGGTGTACGGTTATATAGCTCCAACTACAAATTTTATTGTTGGACTGCAACTTTCCTAATATGCAACAACACAAAAATCACAAGAAAAATGAGTGAGTGACATCCATGCTCACCCATTACGTCCACAAAAAATAGAAACCAAACCTCAAAGAAAACACGAACTGGAGCAACCACCAATAGCTACTAGAAGACACATAGCTGTCATCCCTAGCAGCACTAAGACCACACTAGAAAAGAACATCAAAGTTTGTAGAATCATAATCATAAATCAATCCGATAAATTCATTCCTCAAACCATGCCTTCAAATATTTGTATTCTTTAAATCATATGCATTTTAAAATCACTTTATGTGTTTTCGAAAAACCAAACTACAACTGAAATCATCCTCAAAACCTCTATTCACACACCTAGCATGAAAACCAATCAAATCACCCTGACCACAGATGACTGACCAACTACAAGCAATCATTGGAGACTTGAACCCTGGTCCCTACTACAATACCGTGAAGGACTATCCCGTGTAAGAGCCCAACCGCCTCAAGAACTTAGTCTCTCACTATATCTATATACCACACAATACAGAGTGCGTCCATTGACGCCCCTCAGTGTCCGGGTACCTGGAGACTATAACCACCAGACTCGACCAACACCACGTCCGAGTACCTCGAAGACTTGAATCCTGGACCCTGTAGCACAACCACTACAATCACGGGGACTCTAACCCCAGACCCTCCTAATAGCTCGTCGAGGGGACTCAAACCCCTGATCCCACTAGGAAGCTCGATAACCACAACATCAAACACGCCCTGAGCCTCTCAAATGTTTTAAACACCTCTGGTCTATTGGTACGATCTTATAGCTACATGACACATATCGGAAACTGCAGAAAACCTCAAAAATCATTTTTCAAAACTTTTACAAAACTTATGCAATTTATTTAAAATCTTTTCCAAAAATCATTTTCAAAACATTTTTACCATACAAAACCACTTCAAAACTTAAAATGCACTAAAACATGCAATGAAACACTAGCCTAGGTGCCTGCTAGGAGTTGGTCGTGCTAGCCAAATGCGTTAGGGGCGCCTGTTGGGGCCTTACACATGCTAATCGTGCCTCTCAGTCACGCCAAGTGCTCACACTAGCAAGTTGCGCCACCTAGGCACGTTAAACCCCAAAAACCTACCACTAAAAATGTAATAACAAAACCCTAATGAATCGTCAATTTTGCGAAGTAGAGACTGTTTCATCACACACCACTAAATATATCAAAACAAAGAGCTCAAAGTGAGCTATCATTTGGGACAAAAATCACTAAAATCCGACATCCATAGCTTAAGTTATGAAAATCAAAAGTAAAAGACCTTACATAAGCTCACTGTAGCAATACATATGAAAATCACCCAAAAATCCACTAGAAATTCTACATAAATTTGAATCCTCTACCATACACTAAAAACAAGCTAATCAACATTTATCATTAATTCGTGCAAAATAAAGAGAAGAAAACGAAGAAAGGAAAGAGGTAAGACGTGTCCAATATTCTCTTTCTTCTCCTCTTCTTCTGCTTCTTCTTCTTTCTCAGGTTCTCTTCCCCCCTCTCTCTATCTCTCTCTCTCTCTCTTGCTCAGACTTGCTTCTTCACTCCATGTGCTCGACACCAATAGTCCTTTTATTGATCTCCTACTATTGATAGTATCCTAAAGACATGAGCTAGATAGTGATAGGGTAAGGCATGGTGGTGAAATCAGGGCATGCCATTTTAACAATGACGGCGATGGCGCTTACTATGTTCTTTCGATAAGGGCGCCATTTTACTTTGATCTGATCTACAGGCTCACCATTCGTGTTGATAATGCACACCTGAAATGCGTATTTTCAATGCACATTGGCATTGATGCGAGTGTGGCTGACTGGTTGCATGCACGCGGCCACCTGCTCTCTCTGTGTGGCCTTTTAAGCTAGAGCCTTTCGCCATGCAAGACCCGAGCCCTTCCTCCTTTTCTCCTTGCACTCTTTCCTCCTTCCTGAGCACGCCCGAATCCATCTCCCTCGCCCTCACTCTCACTTCCTCATTTCCACCCTCCCTCTCCATTCTCGTCTCCCTCCCTTTTCTCCCTCACTCACTCCTTTTCCCCACCTCCTCCCTCCATCTCTCTGCCTCCTCCCGATTCGGCATGCCCAAGGGATTGACGACGGTGTGCAGCGGCTCGTGGCAGCGTGTGGAGTGGTGTGTCCTTGTGGTCGAAAAAGCCTTGACGAGGGTCAAAGTTGTCGGTGGCACCGGTGGTTGGCTGATGGATCGTCGGAGAGCTCATTTCAGGTACGCACCTCACCCCATGTTGTAGAAACCATGAAAATGGTAGAAAATGATAGAAATGCATGAAATATAGGTAAATTTACATTCTCAGAATTTATTGTGAATTTATGGTGGTATTTATGGCCATTTATGGCATTGTGGTTTTGGGTCGTTTTTGACCCCTGTGGTTTCTCGAATTTATTTCTCCTTGCATGGTGAATGGATTTTGGTTTTGTTTGTGTAGATTTGGAGTAGACTCGAGGGTCTACCATATATGTTTTAGCTGAATTTTGTAGTGCTTGTTTTGGGAGTCCGCCCTTTGATCCCATTTTGAGTGATCTTGCAGGTGGATGCCCTGGGCCATTTTCTGGTTTCGCAGAAGACGACATATCGAATCATTTTGGTATGCCGTTTTTTGTCAGATTAGATCCTTTGGTTGAAATTGGATCGACCGAATCTCCTTGGTTTACCATTTTTGGCTATGAGTGTTGACTGTTGTGTCCCAGTTCGATTGACTGGATTTATTCGATCTACCAAACTAGGAAGTTTTGGTCGATCGGTTCGGTTTTTGGTCTGCCGTTTTGGGTGTCTGTATCTATTTTGGTTGACCGATTCTTGTCAGTCTTCCGATCTAGGAGATTTTGGTATACCGAGCCCATTTTGGTATGCCGAATCATAGCCCAACTATTTTATAAAATATGATTCTCGTTGGTTTTCCGAATTGGTTTGTTTTGCCCATTTGAGATGAGATCGTGGGGCATCAGTGGTGATCTTGTGGGACAACTGATGTACTATTTTGTCGAGGTTTTTGAATGAGTTTCCAAAGATATAAAATGGTTTGGAAATGGTTTTCAAAGAAATGGTTGACCTATTTTGGAAAATAGTTTTCCTAATTTTCTGTGTGCGGGTCGAGACACTGTGGGACAGTGTCGTCGAGACCAGGGAATGTGACAACATTCTCAAGTGGTCGGACGCATCTCCCTGGTTGAGGTCAGGGGTTGAGATACCTGAGGCTGAGAGTTGTCGGGTCTTGGAGGTATGAGACTCCTTAATTGTTATCTCGAGGCTAGGGTTATAGTCTATGGGTTGAGGTATCTTGTAGTATGACGGGGAGGTATGATACTCCTGCTGTTGCTGTGAGCACTAAGGCTCGAATGTTGTCGAGTATGAAGGTATGACACTCCCTCCTGAGCACCATATGGAGGACGCCTTGAAGAGGCGTACCCTATGGTAGCCAATGCGGGTGGGACACGTGCCCTGCAACTGGTAATGTCTTGAGAGACAAGACTGCCTTCCTAGGTGGGGGTTGGCTCTGTGAGGGTTCTCCAGGTGCGAGGATCATAGGACAGTGGTTGGCTCCTGCATAGGGTGGCACATCATGGCAGTGCAGAGCACTTCCATGGATGCTTGTGGCTAGAGTTGGTTGCCTGGGTTAGGCTTTCGGATTCACTATGTGTTGTTTTGGCCATTGAGGGCATTGTTTGTGGTTTTGGGTTAGTAGACCCCCGTTTACTGTTTTGGCTAGTGTGGGCCATGTTTGTTGTCGTGTTCGGCCTTATGGGTCTGGTTTGTGGGATTTTAGAGAAAATGATTTGTGAAATGAATTTAAAAGGGAAATTAATTATAGTTTTATTTTTTGTCATTTTCGTGGAGTGCATGTTGCGAGACTTTTGTCACTCACGTTTTCTTCATGGTTTTAGGTCGCAGGTGCAGACATGTAGATGAGTTTTAGCATAGTGCACATAGTCCGAAGTCTCGTAACCGTACACACAGGTTCCTGGTAGATGATATTTCTGTTTAGCTTTTAATTTCCAGTAATTTAAATTGTTTTAAATTATTATGGGAATTGGGGACGTTACAATTACATTCTACCCCTTTAAAACAATTTCACCTTCGAAATTCGTCTCTAGTAGAATAGATGGGGGTACCGTGATCAAACGTCCAACTTACGTTCCCAAGTAGCCTTCTTTGCATCGTGATGCTACCATTAGACTAATACGAGAGGAATCAGATTATTTCTGAGAACCTGTTCCTTCTGATCAAGTATCTAAACAACATCCTCTACCATTTTCAAGTTCTCCTACAACTCCTCTGGCTGCACCGATATTACCTGGAATGTATTCGCCAAACACTTTCTCAACATAGAAACATGAAATATGCTATGCACGCCAGAAAGATCCAGAGGCAAATTCAACTTATATGTAACTTCACCAACCCTTTTAAAAATCCTGTAGGGTCCGATGTGGTGAGGACTCAGCTTTCTTCGCTTGTCAAATCTTGTCACCCCTTTTGTGAGTGATACCTTTGGGAATACGAAGTCTCCTACTTCAAATTTTAAAGGTCTCAGTCTCCTGTCGGTATAGTTCTTCTGTCTACTTTGTGTAGCTACCAGCCTCTTTCGAATCAAGTCCACTTTATCTACATATTGCTACACAATCTCTAAGTCCAAAAGCTGATGTTCACCCACTTTACTCCAACAAGTGGGAGTTCTACATGGTCTGCTATATAAAGCTTTATACAGTGCCATCCCAATGCTAGAGTGATAACTGTTGTTATAAGCGAACTCAATTAGTGACAGATCTTCCTCCTAGCTTCCCTTCAAGTTCAAAGCACAGGCTCTCAACAGATCTTCTAGGGTCTGAATAATTCTTTTGATTTGACCATCTATCTGAGGATGGAAGGTGGTGCTGAAATTCAATACAGTACCAAATACTTCTTGCAATGACCTTAGAATCTCAATGTAAATTGTGTATCTCTGTGAGACATGATCAACATAGGAACTCCATGCAATCGAACTTTCTCAGACACATACAACTCTATCAGCTGTGACAATGGGAGACTTACCCTTACAGTAAGAAATGTGTTGACTTTGTTAGCCGATCGATGATTACCCACACTGTGTCATTCTTTCTTCTGGTCATGGGTAATCCCATCACAAAGTCCATAGAGACGTGCTCCCATTTCCAACTGGAATATCCAAAGGTTGCAGAGTTTCTCTTGGCTTCTGATGTTCAATCTTCACCATCTAGTAGGTTGTATAGTTTGCTTTGTGCTCAACAATCTCCCTGTTCCTCTCAGGCCACTAAAAGTTCTTTCAGATAGTTGTATATCTTAGTGCTTTCTGGATGAATTGTGTACTTAGACCATTGGGTTTCATCTAGCAATCTCTACTTTATCAGTGGGCACATATAGACATAAATCATATCTGAGTCCACCATCTACACCAATAAAGAAGTGGGATGCCTCTCTTGCCTCCAGTTTTTCCCATGTTTCACGTACAAAGGGGTCTAATTATTAAGTAGTCACAATTGCTTCTAATAATTTTGGACAAACAGAAAAGTCAGTCATCATGCTCCAACAAGTCCCTAAAATTGCCTCTGAGGTCTACATTCGACCAATCATTCCAACATGTGCCATTCCATAACCATCAAGCTGGCCACGACATGAGTGCATCTACTCAGTGCATCTGCGACTACATTGGACTTCTCTACATGGTAGGACAGATTAGAGTCATAATCCTTAAGATTTTCCACCTACCTTCGTTATCTCAGGTTCAAATCCTTCTATGTAAAAATATACTTTAAGCTCCGATGATCCGTAAATACTTCAAACTGTTCGTCATAAAAATAATGCCTCCAAATCTTCAAAGCAAAAACTACCGCAACCATCTCCAAGTCATAGGTGAGATAATTCTTCTCATGGTTCTTCAGTTGGCGGGAAGCATATACTACCATCTTATCATGTTGCATCAAAATTCACCCCAATCCGGTTCCACAAGTATCACTATACATCGTGAAACCTCTACTTGCAGAAGGTAGTGTCAAGACCGAAGATGTGGCCAGATAGACCTTCAACTCATCGAATCTTTCTTTGCACTGCCAGTCCCACACAAACAACACTTCTTTCCAAGTCAGTCTGGTTAGAGGTGCTACAATCTTGGAGGAATCTTGAATGAATCTCCAATAATATTCTACCAAACCTAAGAAACTTTTGATTTCTAACATGTTTTTGGTCCTTGCCTAATTGTTCACTGCTTCCACTTTAGCTAGGTCCACTTTAATGCCTTCTTTTGAGATAATATGGCCAAGAAATGTGACCTCTTCTAGCCAAAACTCACATTAGAGAACTTTGCGTAGAGTTGATATTGCCTCAGTGTTTCTAACACCATCCTCAAATGTATTTGATGAGATTCCATGTCAGGAGAGTACACCAGCATGTCATCTATAAACACTACCACAAACTAATCTATGTAGAGTCGGAACACCTTGTTCATCAAGTCCATGAAGGCAACTGGAGCATTTATTAACTCAAATGGTAATTCGTATTGGCCATACTGAGTTCAAAGGGCCGTCTTATGCACGTCTAATTCCTAAATCCGAAGTTGATGGTAACTTAATCTCAAGTCAATCTTCGAAAAGACTAGGGCTCCTTGTAGTTGATCAAACAAATCATCCATCTTGGGCAATGTGTACTTATTCTTTATAATGATTTGGTTCAGCATCCAATAATCTATACATAATTGGAGCGAACTATCCTTCTTCTTGACAAACATAATAGGTGCACCCTAAGATGATACACTTGGCCTGATGAACCCTTTACCCAATAGCTCTTGTAATTGGTTGCTGAGCTCTCGTAATTCAACAAGTGTCATTCTGTAAGGGGCCTTTGAGATAGGACTTGATCCTAGCACAAAATCAATTAGGAACTCCACCTCCCAATGTAGCGGCAAACTAGGTAACTCCTCTGAAAAAATATTAGGGTACTCACAAACAACTAGTATATCTTGTACCCTTAGAGTAGGCAAGGAAGACACCACTACACTGGTCAGATATCCCACACAGTCTTTTGCCAGTGAATGTTAAGCCTTTATCGTCGAAATCACCTTCTTTGGCTCACCTGGTCTCACTCCTTGCACCAGGCAAAAGCCCATTCTTGGACATTCCACCAACACTCTCTTCTTTACATAGTCAATGGTTGTTGAATGTTGTGCTAGCTAGTCCATACCTAGTATCACATCATACTCCTACATATCCATCATTATAAGACTAGCCTTGAAGTATTTATCTCCTAATTTGACGTCAACTGACCGCAAATATCTCCACGCTAGGCTGTGTTCTCCCAATGGAGTCACCACATCAAAGTGAAAAGCCAATTGAGCTAGTCTATCTCTAATCTTGGCCACAAACGACTTAAAGATAGAGGAAAATGAATTCCCTGAGTCAAATAATATCCTGGCTATTTGGTCAGCCATCAGAAAAGAGCCTAGAGATACACATATTACAACCACAAACCATAATTATCATTAAGAATAATACTGGATACATAAGTACATGGGAGAGTAGAAATTTATAATACATAGCTCATTACTACTCGTTACCCTGTACAACATTTCTTGAAGGGTCGACATTAGGAGTAGATATCACGAACACACGTTCTTTGGTTGGTTAGCAACATGCATCTCCAACTTTCTTTAAAGGATCAGGACAGTTTTGCTGAAAATGTCTAGCCTTTCCACAATAGTAGCACACTACGCCACGCAAGCTCAGCTACCGACGAGGACATTACAAAGCCGGGTGTCTCGTTTGTCCACAGACAAAGCAAGATCTCTCTCCTTATGTGCCGCTACTTGAGCCTATCTAACCATATCCACTACTGCCCCTTCTAGAAAAATTGTGTCACTCATCAAAAGTTGAGCCAATACATTCTTTCCTTTTCTTTTTGGAGGGCCCCGAACTCTCAGAACTTGGCATCCAAGAAGTAGAAGGCCATGGAGCAAACATTTTCCCATTTCCTTTAAGCTGGCTCTCCATATATCGCTTGTGTTCTTCCTCGAATCGAGTAGCTAGGTCCACCACATCCAATAAAGTCCAGCATCGATAGCCTATGACCTTCAACCTAAGTCCTGGGTTCAAACCATCCATGAATTGCTCAGCTCTGCCCTCTTCTATGTCAAAGGAATGAACAAACTGCTCTAGTTAGGAGAAAGTTGCTTCATACTCGGCCACCATCATGTTACCCTAATTCAGTTCTCTGAATTCTCTGTCCAACCTGTCCTTCTCATGATCTAGGAAATATTTCTTGTAAAAGATGTCTTAGAAATCTCCCCAAGAAATCATTAACAGATCTGAGTTGGGGAACTTCAAACAGTGCATGGTTCTCCATCAATGCTCGGTGTCCCCTTGGAACTGGAAAGCTGCCAACTGCACCGATTTCTCTTTTAGGCACTCCATACTCTCCAAAATCGTCTCCATCTTCAACAACCAGGCCTCACACTCCTTGGGTTTGCCTCAGCCGTTGAATGCTACAGTGTGGAGGCGGTTGAGTTGCTCCAGCTACAGATCTCCCTTGGTCCCGTCTGTATTTCTTCTTCCAAGGGACTGTACAATTCCCTGCATAATGCTACTAAGCTCTTGTTGCATTCCCTACCATCCACTATCCTTACTAGTCCTAGAACTTGATGTGAGAGTCCTCCCCTTGCTTCGACCTCTATCACGGAGTGACATGCTACAACCACAAAGAATCAGGTCAGGTGCTCTTGTTTTATACTACATAGTCCTATGGAGTCACTAAACCAGACATCCTAAGTTACTACGCTTAGTGAACCTTAGCTCTGATACCAATCTATAATGCCTTTGGTGCTACAAGCTAGCACCAACATTACCCAAGCCATTATCAACTAAATAATTAACCAATATTGCAGAAAATTAAATCTAACAGACTATTAAATGTAATAAAATTAAATAGAAGATACTACACTACCCAGAACCTATGGTATGCAACTATATAGCTCTAACTACAAATGTTATTGCTAAACTGCAACTTTCCTAATCTACACCTGCACCAAAATTACAAGAAAATGCGTGAGTGACATCCATTGTCACCCAACATGCACCCACCAAAAATCGAAACCAAACCTTGAAGAAAATACTAATTGGAGATACCACCAACAGCTACTAGTAGACACATAGCTGCCATCCATAGCCGTGCTAAGACCACACTAGAAAAGAACATTGAAGTTCACAGAATCATAATCATAAATCAATTTGATAAATTCATGCCTCAAGCCATGCATTTCAAATCTTTGTATTCTTTAAATCACATACGTTTTGAAACTACTTTATACATTTTCAGAAAGCCAAACCATAGCTGACCTTAAAATCATAAGTCACACACCTAGTGCGAAAACTTGTCGAATCACCTTCATTAAAGCAATGACCAGCCACAAGCAGTCACTGAGGACTCGAACCCTGGTCTCTACTGCACTACTGCATAGGATTACCCCGTTTAGGAGCCCAACCGCCTCGAGAACCTAATCCCTCACTATATCTATATAGCACACAACATAGGGTGCGTCCATCGACGCCCCTTGGTGTTCGAACAGTTGGAGACTCTAACTGCTAGACCTGATGAACACCACGCTCGAGTACCTCAAGGAATCGAACCCCAAACCCTGCAGTGCAACCACCACAGTTGTAGGGACTCTAACCCTAGACTCTCCCAGTAGCTCATTTAGGAGACTCGAACCCTCAAACCCACTGGTAAGTTAGGCAACTACAACCTCAGACGTGCACCCAATCTCTCAGAGGTATTAAACACCCCTAGTTTGTCGGTACGATCTTATGGCTACATGGCACCTACCAAAAACCATGGAAAACATCAGAAATCAATTTTCAGAACTTTTACAAAACTTATGCAATTCTTTTAAAATCTTTTCGAAAAATCATTTTCAAAACATTTTTACGACACAAAACCACAATAAAACTTAAAATACAGTAAAGCATGCACCAAAACCCTAGCCTGGGCCCCTACCAAGCGTCGGTTGTGCCGATCAGATATGTCTAGGGCACCCATTGGTGCCTCTCGTGTGCCAGTCGTGCCTCTCGGTTACACCAAGCACTCACGCTGGTAAGTTGTGCCACCTAGGTGCTCTAAATCCCAAAAACTTGTCAGTAAAAATGCAGTAACAAAACCCACATGAATCATCAATTTTGGGAACTTGAGGTTATCTCATCACATGCCACTAAAAATTGCACAAAATATATCAAAATGAAGAGATCAAAGTAAGCTATCATTTGGGACAAAAATCACTAGAATCTGACTTACGTAGCTCAAGTTAAGAAAATCCAAAGCAAAAGGCCTCGTATAAGCTCATTATAGCAATACATATGAAAATCACCCAAAACTCCACTAAAAATTCTACATAAATTTGAATCGTCTACCATACATTGAAAACAAGCTAATCAACACATATATCGTTAATTTGCGCAAAATCAAAAGAAGAAAACAAAGAAAGGAAAGAGATAGGATGCGTACAGTATTCTCTTCCTCTGGCTCTTCTTTCTTAGGTTCTCTTCCCCACGCCCTCTCTCTCTCTCTCTCTCTCTTGCTCAGACTTCATTCTTCACTCCCTGCACTTAATGCCAGCAATCCTTTTATTGATGTCCCACTGTTGACAAGTTCCTGGAGACATGGGTTGGACGGCAATAAGGTAAGGCATGGTGGCGAAATCACGGCATGGCATTTTGACAATGGCTACAACAACCTTTACTATGTTCATTTGACAAGGGTGGCATTTTACTGTGTTCTGATCTATGCGCTCACCATTCATGTCGATAATGCTTGCTTGAAATGCGTACTTTCAATGGTGCTAGCAATTTGCACCAACTTTGCCCACCTGCTATAGTCGCCTATCTTATCCGCCTGAACCATACAGACCTTGGTATTACACTTGAAGTGTCACTTACCTTGTTCCTTTTATTAGTACATACTAGAGATATTATAAATTCAAAACTAGAAAAGACATTCAATTTAAATAATTCATCAATAACAACTATAGCAATGGGAACATTTCTCTTTATTAAAGACATTCCGAAAGCATTAAACAAAATGCTATAATTGTCTTTAACAAACTTTATTATAGATATTAAATTTCTCTCGAAAGATGAAATATAAAAACAGTATTTTAAAAAGTAACACCTCAACGCCACACAATAGTATAAAAACAACATAATTACTAATTCTAAAAAAGGTAAGGTAGATACTCTAGATTATACAAGTGAGCGTGAATAGATTCTGGAGGAGAGATTTGAGCTACGACAGTGTAGACACCCCAATTTTACCAATCTTGCAGGAGGGGTCTGTTGGCTGAGTTCAAACCCTAACCTAGGCCTTTTAGTTCATGGGGACCCAATTGGGCCCATGAAGGCCCATTTAGGCCCATTAAACCTTGGTTGAGCCCATTT
>JAMKQA010062691.1:0-19336 GCA_024699735.1 Posidonia australis
TTATTTTCATATTTATCTATTTGTATATAAATAATATTATTAGAGGTGTTTTATGCAAATTTTGCAGGAACTTGGGGACCTAGAAAGAACTTGGAAAAAAGAGGAGAAAAAGAATAAATGTGCAAAAAAATGATATTTTGTTTTACGTCAAGAGATCAAAGACACATGTTCTATGTGTGTAAATACCAAGAAGAATATTACCTAACGAATTGGATCAAGTTAGAGCATATCTCGACTGATGTGGATGCCTCCCAGGCGTCCACTTGCGCAACCAGTGCCTCTTAGGTGTCCGTGGAGGATATTTTGACTTAGTCTTCAAGAGTTAAGATCTTTAGTTAAAAATATCTTATATTTGAAATTAGAATTCAAAGTTTGTATTTAAATTTATCTCTGACGTAAGCAAGTCATTGTAAGTCTATAAAAGAACCTATTGTGTAGATCTATGAGATCATCTCCCACCCTTAAGCTTAGACTGTTTCTCTTTTGTTTTGGGAGATCTTCAAATTCCTTTAGTGTAATCTATTGTTTTATTAATACAAGTTTATTTTTTATCTCAATTATGTCTTGCATTTCTCCTTCTTCATCTCTTATTTTGATGTTTTTTGTTATCATGTTAAGCTAAACTATTCTTTACATCTAGGGTTCTTTAAGTTAGATTTAGGATATGATTGTAATATTTAATCTCATCTTGTCTTTTATGCTTTATGATTATTGACTCTTTCTTATTATCTACTTTTGTAATCATATTTTGATAGATCATTATTAATCATATATTCTCATGGTCTATACTTAATGATTGTTGTTTAGAAATAAAAAACATTCCATATATCTTTTTATCCTAGTATATTATGCTAACATGCATATTAATAAATCATTATAGAATCATGTTTCTTGATGATTTATTCTTGTTATTGACATGTTAGATCTTGATATTGCATAGTAGGTGTTACATCTTCATGTATTATTTTTGTTTAACAATAATCCTTGATAATTAGAACTTGTTGCAAAAGATGAGATGAATTGGATATCAGCATGATCCACTATGATCTAATGGATAGAAATCCTAGATTTATTTTTTACTATTAATAGTTTCTTTGTGATTCCTTCCTTTTAATTAACTTTCGATATAATTCATCATCATTTCTTTCAAATTCTTTTCAATAATTGATAGTTAATCATTGTTTTAAAACACATTTCTCTGTGATATCGATCCGTATTTACCGACGTACTACATTAATTGAATGTTGTGCACTTGCGGTTAAGTAAAACGTATGCATCATTTTTCTTCCTTGGTTTACATTACATGCATGTATTTATATTCATTCCTCTTGCTGTGTATGTTTCTTTGCTTTTTTTCATGATGCCTTTTCTTTTGATAGATTTATATTGTATGCATGCTTTTGCTGTGTTGAAATGACATGGGTTCATTAGGTGATGCATTTACTATATTTATTGTATTTATATTGCATGATGCTTTTTGCTGTGTTTGCATTAATGCTTTTACTAGGTTCGTTGGGTGCTTGTATATATATTTGCATTGTACTATACTTTCCATTGCATTTCTGAGTTCCTCCATCCCATAGCGTCACAGAATGACACACTGGAGCTTGCAGTCCCTCCCTATGGCTGTGGAGCTTCATGATGGTCATGATTTGTTTGGAACATATAAGAGTACTTATCATCATTCATTCATGCTTCCACAACATCCATTACCACGTTTGAATGCATGCATTTAGTCTTGGATGATATTTCAGTTTGCTGCCTAAAACAAAGTACGTTGGACGCATCAGATTGGCACATCTGGCGTATCGTTCTAGCACACCTACCTTGTCTCAAGGTAAAGACAGTGATTTTGTGTCTTTATTTTGCATGCTTTCTCAAATGGTTTCGATTCTCGTGTTCCTGATCTTGCTTCTTGGATATATTGCATTCGCCTTTATACAATTTATAGCATCATATATTTATGTTAGCACTAGATTTATACTATGTAAAGTAGAGATACTTACTACTCGCTCTCTTGTGAATCGGACGCTCTCGACACATTTTCTTTATGTCGATGCTTGATTCAAAGTCTGAGTAGTGTGGTTGAGTAACAGGTTTTGTCCTACAACTTATTTTGTTTGCATGAGATTAAGCATCTGACTTTAAGTATAGGCATCTATTGGCATAGCATTGTATTTTACCCTTGGACATACAAAGACAGGCTTCAAACCAACAGAGCCATTTAAGCGAGTGAAAAGTCATAAAAGACTGACTTGTCGGGGGACACCAGAGTATTTAATATCTTCTCTGTACGTAATAAAGATCTTTATCTTACTTTCTATCATACAATGATCTTTCTTTTGACACGAATCATGTATATTTGCATTGTTTTCATTATTTTTTTTTTTGTCGTTTTTGTACGATTTTTCTGATCTTCCATTTTAAATAGATTTGGTAGTGACTTCAATCTTTTTTTATTATTTTATCATCGTGGTTTTCACTGTAATTTTGCTCAATCTTGTACAATTCAACCTTTCGTCGCCAACATGGTTACATACACACATAGAGAATTAACTTCTAACTTACTGGAAGGTAGAGAAAAACGAGAAAGAGGGATGCATACTGCATCGTTCGTCAAACATACAGATCCATCACTGTCCGATACCTTGAAAGGAGAAAGGAGGTGAAAGATTAGATAGGGGAGAAGCACAACTTTTTTGGTCTACATCAAAGAATGGTGTCGTGCACAGATCTGAGCCATAGGAATCTGATGAGAGGGAAGAAACCCTCAAGGAAGAGAGAGACAGAGAAAGGATCATAATTGAAGGAGGAGGATTCAATCAACCAGAGGGGCGACTGTGTACATTCAAATTTCCTTTAATCAACATTTCTTACTTTTAGACGTTGGAGCCAAGAGAGAAAAGCTCTACCCATCTCATATTTACCAAGCAGACCTTCGCAGAAGATTCTAGGTGTCGGAGACATAGGACTCGTAGAGAGGGAAGATCGGACTCCGCCTTGCTAGCGCACAGGGAAGGGATTCCGACCAGAGAAAATCTAGATTAGTAGTTGCTCGTCTTCCACCTCAGCCTAGTATTAACTGGTACATATGCAAAGCATGCGTGTCACAGTGAAAAGAATGGTTTGACTGGAGATGTACCGTTGGCGGTAGTGGGTCTTCTCATCTATCTCAACGTGAACGGAGACTTTTGAGCCTTAGAGTACATTAATGGATGGGATGATGATTCTTCTCTTTTAGTGGCCCGCCTGTTTGGTTAAATTATGCTATATCTATCTATGTTTGACCTTGCATGTCTTCAGAGCAACCAGTATTTTATATAATTGAATGATTCTTTGTAAGAATTTGTACGGAGGTTTGAAATCACTTGGTCCAGAAAACATCAGGCATTTTAAACTTTTAGTCATGTTTAGATTCAGAATAATTCTTAGAAAAAAACCAGGATAAAAATTATTATTCCGTTTGAATATGTAAAAAACAGAATAAACTTAGAATATCAATTTCTATTCTTATTTACTTATAATTTTATCAAGTTATTATGATACATGTGTGTACGTAGTATATTTAATTTTTACATAAAAGTAATATATATTTAATACATTGTATATATGTTTCAAATTAAATATATATTTTGATAATCAAATTAATTATTATTAATCTACGTATTTTTAACTTATTCAAACATTTTTTTCTAATAATTATTCTACTTTTCAATCAAATTAGAATTTTTCCTTATATACATTTATTTATCTATAAAAAAATACTTTCAAATAAAATAATAATACTATAATACTAATATTATTTTTTATTTATTTATATTTTCTTATTCTACCTTCAAGGAGGGACCGTAACCCACTTTTTTTTTTTTAAACGGTAGAATTTTCAAGAAGGGACCATATTCCAAACGAATTGTGTGATGTCTAAGTTGCTTTCTATTATTGGAAGATGATGAAATCTAACGAACGACAACAAAGGTCACGTAGACGACCGACAGGTGAAATAAGTATTATTAGTGGTCGATGCGCTTGCAGATCTAACCATCGACAGAGGTTTGATTCATTCCAAATAAATTTTTTTACGCAGGTCTATTCTAAATTTGCAAGAGAGTCCATCTTCTATTTTAAATTTGTCTCTGACCCCTGGTCTATTTACACCTTTTGAATGAGACTGACGAGAGAATGGTACGAATTGTATTGAATGAATGATGTGCCGCGGAATCCCTTTGCATATGCCAAAGTGCAGCAGTTTTTATCACTGAAACTTCCAGATTATTGATAAAATCGATAGATGAACCGAAAAGATTATGATAAGTGTAATTATGACTCCATCACGTGGTAGAAAAGAAAATCTCAGCGGACCATTTGTAGAATTCACTGGGCGAAATGAGGAACCAACTCCGAAAAAAACTCCTGTCAAAACAATTTTGGAGTTATTCAGGATGGATTTCAACAAATTGATTGATAATTTCAAAATCCAGTTAGAAGATTACAATACTCTCCAACTCTAGCTCGATTCTCTGGCATCTTTTATTCACTCCATCTCTTTAGGGGGAGAGGGGGACTCCCTTTCCTGGATGTCCACTGCTAATTCCCGGTTCTCTGTTAAGTCATGCTACAATATCTTGAATAATGGTGAACTTAGATTCCCTTACTTTGAGCACATCTGGCACAACTGGGCTCTATTAAAAGTCAAATTGTTCTCTTGGTTGATACTGCATAATAAGAATTTGACTAAAGAAAATCTAGTTAAAAGAGGATAGGTTGAATCTCAAAATTGTATATTTTGTGACTTCCACATTTAATCTAATACTCACTTATTTCTTAACTGCACCTATATACGATAGATCTGGCGTTTTTTTTATCTTCGAATTTATATCCTGGTTATTACTGTATTGTAGATTTACTCTCATATAAGCCTATTCTTAGATTTTCCTTAAATAACCGTGGTTGGACTGTATTGCTTCAAATCATCCTCTGGTTGACTTGGAAAGAGAGAAATTACAGAATTTTCAGGGACTATTGTAAATCTTACTTTCTTACTATATTGGATATCATTAGACTAATGAATTTATAGATAGAATCTCTCGTTTCAGGGTTTGAAAATGATGCATTGCTGAGCTCATTATCTTCTATGTCTGTTGCATAGACTGCGAATCAGGCCTCCAATTCTGTTGTCCCTAGGAGATCCTTGGATGTCTCTTACCCTCAACTCTCGATTGCAGACATGCGTAATCCTTCCACTGCCAATGATATGGGACAGTATACCTTGAAGTATTGGAATATCTGATTTTTGACATGTACTTATTAAAGCAAAAACATTACCATGATTACATTACCTTTCTCTTTACAGTTCTGTACTATTTTGGATATATGATTCTCTTAGTTGAATTTTTTTTACCAATAAGATTTTATTAATATAACTTCCCGATATCAAAAAAATGAGGAACGAACTCTACAACTAATACTCGTCATATGCAACAAAAATTGTTATCTATCCAATTCAAGTAGTGAAATTCAGGATTTTGTGACTTCATAATCTTCAGTAAGGTTTAAATTCTGGTATCAATAACTAAACCACCATTTCAAAAGGAAAACATGATGCTTGTGAATCATCCTTAGTTTCATCATTAAGTTCGAATACCATTGTTTGAAGCGCCATGTAGCAAAAAAAAAAAAACAAACCTCACGATAAAACCAATCACATCAGATGCCTCAAATAATTAAACGCAAACACTTACAAAGATAGCATACACGTTCTTCCCTGCAACATGCGAGTTGTACACGTGAAGCAAAACCTGAAGAACGTCATCATTTTCGAATTCTATTTCTTCCCCCCATAATAAAAATCTCGGCAGGGGATGATGCACACCAAAAAGAAAAACATGAGCACTCTGTCCTAATTTCACAAACACAAGAAACCACACATGCAAGTTTTCTCCTTTGCACTAAACAAAACCAGCCAACCCTCCAGCCCCTCGACCAAAACTACAGAATCCGTTCAAACCCGAGCCGAACCACGAAACCCGGAAATCCGATTTCTCCCGTCGGCAAAAGGAGGAAGAAAAAGAAATTCGCACGACTCGCACAGACTGACCGGCCCGACATCTCGGAAATCTCTTGGTCCTACTCGGTCTCATCCCCCACTCCCACCTCCTCTAATGGATCTCGCTCTTCTTCTTTAGAACAAGAGAACAAGAAGAGCCATTTCCATTCCCTGCCTCTCTCTTCTCCCCAGAAGAAGAAGAAGGAGAAGACGAGCACAAAAATGGCGGGATTCGGCGGGAGGAACCGTGGGAAGCGGCAGTCGTCGTCATCTTCCTCCTCCTACTTCTCCATGATCACGCTGGTCGTGTTCCTCGCATTCTGCCTCTTCGGTCTCTGGATGCTGACCTCGTCCTCCATCGTGCCCTCTCACGTCCTGCACAACCGCCGCTCTGGCCAGCGCACGAGCTTCGGCTCTTCCGTGACCTACTCTTCGCCGCCGCCGCCGCCGTCGTCTCCGGATCTGAGCTCGGTTTCATTCGACGACAATTCCGGGGGCCTGGATGAGAAGATCGAGCTGCCGAGGGAGGAGGAGGTGGAGGCCGGATCTGCTGGTGGTGGTGGGGAGCAGAAGGAGGAGAGTAAGGAGGAGGAGGAGATCCAGCAGAGATCTGAGGAGCGGGTGGAGGCAGAAGGTGGCGGTGACGAGAACCAGAGGGTGGAGAAAGTGGAAGAGAAAGAGCAAGAGAAGAATGAGGCCGACAAGAACCAGCAGCAGTTGGAACAGCAGTCGAATGATGAAGAGGGTGAGAATAAGAGGGAGTTGGAGGGAGAAGGAGACGTGAAGCAACAGGAATCTGAGGAGCAGCAGCAGCAGCAGCAAACAGAGAGCGAGAGCGAAGAGAACGCATCAGTGTCCAAGGTGCAAACTGAGGGTGAGAGTGAAGAAAACAGCCAACAACAAGAAGGGGGGAGTACAGTTGACGAGAGCTCTGAGAGTACGGAGCAAACGGAGCAGCAGAGCGAAGAGTCCCAGCAGAAGCAGGCAGAGGAGAAGCTTAATGATGCTAATGAGGATGGTTTTCTTCCGGAGGACGGATTAAGATCGGAGGTCACAAATCTGACGACTGGCCAGAACAGGCCGTGGACGACGCAGGTGGACCAGTCTGATAATGAGGAGGAGAGTGGAAAGGAGAGTTCGCAGTTACATGGAGATGGATCTGGCAGTGAGCTTGGGAACATAGTTGGTCAGAATTGGGAGTTGTGTAATGTCACGGCAGGGACGGATTACATTCCTTGTCTTGATAACGAGAAGGCCCTGAAAACAGTTCACATCACTGGGCATTATGAGCATAGGGAAAGACATTGTCCAGAGGAGGGACCGAAGTGTCTTGTGCCCCTGCCATTGGGTTACAAACGCCCTATCGAGTGGCCTACAAGCAGAGACAAGGTAAATGGATGTGAGTTGCTGTCCTTAATAACAATGATGTGTTGACTGTGAGCACTAATTTTCTCTACATCTCTGATTTCTTTTCGTAGATATGGTACAATAATGTTCCTCGCACCAAGCTCGCACAAGTGAAGGGGCACCAGAATTGGGTTAAAGTCATGGGAGAGTACCTCACTTTTCCTGGTGGTGGTACCCAGTTCATACATGGAGCACTTCATTACATTGATTTCGTTCAGAAGGTGCAAATTTCTCGACTTTGTTTGCGTTGTTTTACTATGCTTATCACAATCATGGCTTCCTAATTCAATCCCAACTATACCCATACTATATATATTCCATCAAAATTATACCATGTTGGGTGATCTGCGTGAGCCTTGCCCTTGAATTTTTCTTGGATTTATTCATTTAATTGGCAAATTAACATCATAATGCTATCACTCTCTCAGCGTGGTTCATATTATCTTCCTCAGTTGGTATTTCTACTTATTCATGTTGATTATAATCTTGAAGCTTTTCTACATGTATCAATGTACAAAAACTGGCTAGTAGTCTAATGATATTCATGGATTCAATTTCACTGCCAAGAATAGTTCCCCTTTGGAAGTCTGGAATGTCAAGACAGCTTTTAAGGTAGAATACTAAAATGTCAATCTTCCTATCAGCGCATAACCAACCAAAGCACTGTTAGTGAACCTAAAAGAGAAAACAAAGGAAATACCTCATAGCAGATAATTTAGAAAATATACTTTTTCCCAGTATATCTCGTCTTCTCTCTTTGCTTCTGTAAAATGACTCATAAACAGGTTTATGTTTCTTTTGTGTTTTATTATCTTATTTTTTTATATGAGCTTGTTCGCTTGAATTAGTCAGCTTGGTTGGGTTAAATTGTTAATTAAAATAAGTTGATTTGGTTGAATTCTCTCAACCCTAGACCTTTGTGCACCTCTTGTAATGTAAGATTAATCAAGACCTTTTTTAGTATTCCACATATAAGGGACTTACACTATTTTGAGTCTTTGATCCCAACTTTCACTTCATTGATGGACCCATTTTTCAAGCATTGAATCACCAATGTGTTGTTCTCTTTTTCTCCCACTGTTTGTGTGAGAATTTGTTGTTGTTTTGTATATGTTGGATGTGCCATCAATATTAATTTGGTGGACATCCCACCCTTGCCTAGTAAAAAAACCTGTGATTCAGGGTCTTTCTTATTGATAAAATGGTACCCTTGATGAGGTTGTACTATGAGATGCCATGGCTGTCTCAAGACCAGATCTATTATAGGTCTTCACACCTATCCTTCTTTGGTAGTGTACACAATTTCTGCAAGCCAATATACCATCTAGTTCTTCGCACCAACCCTTATTGATAAAATAGTACCCTTGTAAAAAAAAAGTGATTCAGGGCCTTTCTTATTGATAAAATGGTACCCTTGATGAGGTCGTACCATGAGATGTCATGGCTGTCTTATGACCAGATCTATTATAGGTCCTCACACCAATCCTTCTTTGGTAGTATACACAATTTCTGCAAGCCAATACACCATTTAGTTCTTTACACCAATCCTTATTGATAAAATTGTACCCTTGATGAGGTTGTACTATGAGATGTGATGGCTGTCTTATGATCAGATCTATTATAGGTCTTCACACCAGTCCTTGTCTGGTAGTATACACAATTTCTGCAAGCCAATACACCATCTAGTTCTTACATCACCAGCATGGATCATGGTCCACACTAAACTTTTCAAGAACGGGGAGCAAACTTTTGGTTCAGCAAGATTCTTTGAAGTTCAAATCTAAGCCTTTTCTTTTTATTGTCATCTTATAAGAAAATAAGTTCTGAGGTCCTGGACAAGTTCAATCTTTTAGCATATTTGAACTTCCAAATACTTGGCTTTTGGATGCAGGCAGTGCCTCGTATTGCATGGGGGAAGCATACACGTGTGATACTAGATGTTGGCTGTGGGGTGGCTAGCTTTGGTGGTTTTCTTTTCGAAAGAAATGTTATTGCTATGTCTTTTGCACCCAAAGATGAACATGAAGCTCAAGTGCAGTTTGCCCTTGAACGAGGAATTCCAGCAATATCTGCTGTAATGGGCACCCAGCGTCTGCCATTTCCAAGCATTGTTTTTGACATAGTACACTGTGCACGATGCCGAGTGCCCTGGCATGCAGATGGTCTAACCTTTGCTTAATGTTAATTATAGTTTGCTTGTTGAATCTCATATATCATTTTATTTTGCAATGAGTTCATAGCTCTTCTTGTCTCTTGTAGGTGGTGCTCTTCTTTTGGAGCTGAACCGTGTTTTACGTCCTGGTGGTTATTTTGTGTGGTCTGCTACTCCTGTTTACCAGAAACTTGAAGAAGATGTGCAGATCTGGAAGGGTATATTTAATTATCTACTTTTATCCTTTGTAAGTTCTTTATTTTATGGAACTGACATTTGTTGCTTTACTGTTTTAGCCATGTCTGCTCTTACCATATCCATGTGTTGGGATCTTGTCACAATCAAGAAAGATAGACTCAATGGAGTAGCTGTTGCGATATATCGTAAACCTGTGTCAAATGAATGCTATGACAATAGAAAGATTCAGGAACCTCCTATGTGTAAAGAAGATGATGACGCAAATGCAGCTTGGTTAGTTACATTTTCTAATGGTAGTAGTGCAGTAAGTTTTGTCTCTTGTGATATTGGTATTTGCTTTGATTTAGTTTTGACCAACACTATTAAATCAGACGTTTGATTTTTATTATGAAAAATTCAATTGCACATAATTGGTTAGATACACAATGGAGAGGATACTTATAGATTTTTTTAATAGTCGTTGCTTTTTAACCTTTTATCTTGATTTTGGAGTTTAGAAAGTGAAGCTTGAAGTGATATAAATTGTCATTTTTAAGTGCTGTCTATGCTATCTTAGAAAAGGTACTGTCTATGCTAAATACTTAGGTTTGATCTTGCCCTGTCATTGTGAGGTGAGAACCATTGGGTTATTTCATAATCTAGAAATATAAGTTGACGAGTTATTTCTTAGACTATGGGGAGAATGTGAACAAAGACCTTAAACTTTGGTTGTATTTTCAGTCAGATTCATTCTCCCCTCTCTTCCCATTTATACTAACCTTCATCCAATTCAGCAATTTTGTCTTGATTAACTCATTTGCAGGTATGTCCCTCTGCAATCCTGCATGCATAAGGTGCCAATTCACAGCTCTGAGCGTGGCTCAAAGTGGCCTGCAGACTGGCCACGCCGTCTTAAGGTGCCTCCATACTGGTTAAACGGCTCTGAGATAGGAATCTATGGTAAACCTCCCATGGATGATTTTGCTGCTGATTTTCAACATTGGAAGCGAGTTGTGAGCAAATCATATCTTAATGGAATGGACATTGACTGGTCTAATATCAGGAATGTTATGGACATGAGAGCTGTTTATGGAGGGTGAGTAACCTCTAATCACTTTATTAAAAGCATGAGGGAAGTCTTTCAGCATTTGTCTTTACTATAACTGAGAAAGTTGCCTGCAATTTTCAGGTTTGCTGCTGCCCTGAAGGATCTCAATATTTGGGTAATGAATGTGGTAAACATTGATTCTTCAGATACACTTCCCATCATCTACGAGCGTGGACTTTTTGGCATTTATCACGATTGGTGTGAATCTTTTAGCATCTACCCCAGAACCTATGATCTATTGCATGCTGATCACCTGCTATCAGGACTGAAGAAAAGGTAGATAAGACCTGTTTGTTTTGTTTTTGTATTTTCATTTCCACCTGCATTTTTTTTTAACTCATTACTCATTAGGCTGTACTTGTGAACTTCCAGGTGTGACATTTTGCCTGTGCTGGTTGAGGTTGATAGGTTATTGAGACCAGGGGGAAAACTAATTGTCCGAGATAAACCCAGTATTGTGAGTGAAGTGGAAACCATGTTGAAATCTCTGCATTGGGATGTACACTTGACCTTCTCCAAAGGCGAAGAAGGAATTCTTTGTGCAGAAAAGACTGAATGGCGACCAGAGACATTCTCTAGTTCTTCCTGATCGATCTTTTTCTCCACTTCTATGGAAACCAGTATAATAATAATAATCATTCCCACAGTTTTGTTGGATTAGCAAATCTGTCTTTATTGTAGGTCACCTTCAATTATTTTGCAGATCTTGTTGATTTTTTTGTACCATCAGACTGTTCTTATCCATTCTTCTGATTTTTTAAGGATCAGCTGTAGTATGTACTGGCTTTTCTATGTTATAATTACGTTGTAATTCTAAATTATAATTTTGTTATAGAAATGCTAATTATATAGAGAGGGGTATATAAACGGCCCTCTTTTTATATGTTTGCAGTTCATCTATCAGTCGTGTTATTCTCGTCTTTCTTGATTCCAAAAACCTTATTCAAATCTTCAGTTCTCTGTTTCAGGACAGGGTACCAACATTTATTTTATTTTATGGTGAAAATCTCACAGAAGGGAAAGTTTTCCCCCTACTTATGTGCCCGCTCATGTTAAGTCAGATACGAATGGCTAGGTGCATTGATGGAGTATGTGTGCACCGAGACTATCTTGTGAGGAGGCAAAACATCAACAATATTACAGGGAATTTCTCAGCAAAAGTGTATTTCTAGCTCTTATAGTCGGAGAGAGAATCACAATGCAGGTATTCAACAACGCAAGAGAAGCAAATCAAAACAAGTTTCACAAGAACAAGTTTCACAAGGAATGTGCTTCTAAGTTCTTAGGCTGGTTTCCCATTTTTTCACTAAAATTTTCTTTTCAGTCATCCATCTTTCTAAGTCAATAATTTCATTTGGTTCACAAAGCTTTAGCCCCTATTGCGATACCTGTTCTTGAATTAGAACAAAACAAGAGTTATCCACCTAGTAAAGATCAAGAACCCAAATCAAGGATGAGCCACCCTCTTTTTCTTCAACTTCCTCTAACACACATATTTCACTTCCCTTCTTCCATCTCCCTTATCATATGCCACTCTACTCCAACAAAGTTGAATTCTTAGTTATTGCTTGAGGAGGAGCTTGTGGGTTAGGACAGGAGCAATTTAATGGAATTGATGGAGATAAGTCATAGGATCTGTTGATTGTTTGAGCTGTTATGATCTACTAGATTGGAATGGAGGATGTTGAAGATTAATTAGGCGTTCATGACTTTTGAGTTAGGTATGGGAAAAATAGGGAGAGGGAATAGAGTGGGATTTGAGTGGTAAGAGTGGGGCAAGTTAGTCATTTTTGAGCTTTAGATTAGCTTTTTAACCCACCATCATTAAGATTTAACCAAACAGGGCCTTGAAATTTACGAAGAAATCTTTCACAGAACATCACATTTGTATAAAAACAAACTCAACTTTGGAAAGTGCTTTTAAGTTAGCTACAATTGGAAAGATAGCAGCCAGTCATCCAGATTGCGCTCATCCACAACAGCAATCGAAACTCAAAAGGATGGTAGGGTTGTTTGCAAGTACCAAAGTTTGACACGTCTTAGTGAAAAAAATGAATTCGTTAAATTCTTGAAGCAAAGAAGCATAGTGGTAAGCATTACAGTTTCCTGACGGTGAGTCTTCATGGAGAAACTATTCAATCTCATGCCCATTTCTCTTTATGTGTGTTTGATCTACTTCAAGAAGTTTCGAAAGTTCCCCACTTCTAAGTGCAGTTATGGTGTCTAGTATGCCAGATAAAAGGAAGCAGAGATCAGAATAAACAGAAGGAAGTAGACAAATGAGGACATAAAATCAGATTTACAGAGAAAATTAATACATACCATCACAGCCACCAATATGCTTGCCATTTATAAAAACTTGGGGTACTGTGTATCGACCAAAAAGATCAAGAAGAACATCCTGAATTTCTCGACCATTGTCTATGTCACATCACATAAATATGCACATCAACAACATAAGTATATCACAATCTAAAACAACAATAGCTACAACCAAATAATTGCTATCTCTTAGGCAAAATTTGAAGTTAGGTTAACAAGAGCCCAACAAAACAAATCAAAAACAAGGGCTGGAATACAATCACGCAAAATCTCATTATTAACTAGTTGGCATAATTTTTTTCCCTCATAATAGGAAAAACAAAAAGGTCATATAGAACGAATTTCAGGGGAAGAACATTGGCTACAAGCATATATGATTGTCAGTTAAAGTTTGGATGGAATTTTTAAAGCAGCATTTTAATTAAAATTTTAAAGGTCATATAGAAGCATAGATATTTAGAAAGTTTCATGCTGTCACACAGCTTTTTTGCAGAAAATAATGTCATCCAAGTATATGATACAGATGCAAGAGTCCAGTTATCACAGAGTTAGATGCAACATTCAAGGAATTTTACTAGAATTTATAATCAAAAGAAATTGTAAAGTCATCAATTTAAGAAATAATGAGTAATGGAAGAATTTATTGACAGTGAAGCAACACATTTCAACAAATTAGGTCTCAACAATAGAGATGCAGGGTCACGGACACATGGTTTCTTGAGAGAAACTAGAACACATGATTTATATGAAGGATTTAAACCTGCACACTGGTTTATTAGCAACCCACAATCTCTAAGAATGCTACGTCAACCACTTGCACCAATAATAAAAAAAACCAACTACTGTGAATGTTTTCTGATTTCACTATACCCAAACTTAAGGCTAATATAGTGCAGTAGAAGGTTATAAAAAACATTACAAAAACAGCAGCATCTAAACAAATGATTCTTTGCAAAAACAGAATGTCTTTGTAAGTAAAGCTTGTAGAGAGGGAGTACCTCGAAGATCAAGCTCTACAATGAATGGTTTCTCATGTAGACCACTGAACACCTGTTTAGCACGTAGTGAATACCTAAAATAATAAAGAACGAATTAAATAGACACAACAGGCATCTCAATTCCTAATTCTTACCAATAGAAAAATTCAACTTCAGCATATAGTTAGCAACCAGAAAAATTTACTCCAACGTACAAATGACAAGGTGTACACAACACAATGGATGAAGGGAAGTGATACCAAATTACCAAAGTGAGAAGAAGAGAGTGCTTGAGACGCTACACTCAATTGAAAATGATGAAATAAATTCAGTTTCTCAACTAGGAAGTTTATAATTTCCTCTTTCTAAAATAACAAGAGTTCTACTCTTATACTGAAATGATTATTCATTACAGAATACAGATATATTAAGTTCAGGGTTTTAGCACCATTCAACCAAGTAACTGAAAAACAATGGAGGGAAAAAAAACCCCACAAGGATTCCCCCCGTCAAAAGGTTATGAACTATAATATTACAAGCTACCCCATGGTATATTGGTATTTAACCACAATGCAAATTCTTTGCATGGAGACATCAACATTAAACTCTTCATTGTGAAATTTCTTCCTAAAGAATATTCTTTTCAAAATGTTGATTCAATTTCTCTTTACACATTCCTTTTCTAAAACAAGAAAACTATGAATTCTTCTTATTCGAAAATAATTCTTCAACTGACGAATACAGAATGCTGACATACAAAATTCAGAGTTTGGACACCATTAAACCAAATACAACCGTAATAGTTAACATTTCGAATACCCTGAAGCGAAAAGACCCCACAAAGAATCTGCTTTCAAAAGGTTACGGCTACCAAGCATGACATTATTATACAGCCCCGTGGTATGTTGGCTTTTAACACACTGCAAGTCCTCCTCATGGAAATCTACATAAAACATTTCGCTCTCCACTGACATTACGAAGAGCAGGACTCGGGGCAGTGCGATCCACATCGTTACATGGAACAGTCCTGATTCCTTTCAATGGCCTTACGAAGAGCATCCTCATACAGCAGAATTCACATAACTCATAGAAAACAAAGTATTTTGCTAAATACACTATTCCTTTCTTCTCTAGGAAACAATCATCTCCAAACCAATAGTTCCATCTCTATTAAAACAAGAAATTGGTTCGGGGGAGGGGGATCGAATGCAAACCTAGCACTACCAACTCCACCGAAATGAAACTTACAGCAAGAAATCGAACCCGAACGTACTGAGATCAACAGAGTCGGAGAAATACTCACGGGCAGTAGGATTTGGAGAAGATGGCGACCTTGTTGGAGTAGATGCTGTTCTGGACGAAGGCGGAAGCGGATTTCACAGCATCGGCGGAGTCGATGGCGGAGGAGAACAACAGCAGCAGCACACAAACCGGTGCGACGACCTCCATTGTTGGTCTTGGTCTTATCAGTTATCATCCAATAGAAGTCTACCCTTTGGTTCCGGTTCTGCTTTAAATATGTTTTTTTTAATTCTTTTTTTAATAAAACCTGGTGTGGATATCCGCGTCATCCGAGTAAGTACAAGAAAATTCGTATTTAAGTATTTATAATTTAGAATTAAATTTATTGATGTTACCTTCACCTATACGTATAGTTTTACACCTTACTATCTCGAAGTTTAAAATCATTTACTTTAGTATCTGGAAGTTACGATTTGTTTCAGGGCCAACTAGTCCGTTTAACGATGTCATAATTTACCATTTTCTGACCATTTCGCCCTTACCTGGTTGTCTGAACCCACCTTTGATCTCAATCTCCGTTGAGATTTCGCTTCCACCTCGTCTTCTCAAGATCCAATTGATCGGAGGAGATTCCATTACTATACTTGTTTGTGGAGTAGTAGTGAGAGTGGAAGTGGAGATTCAACATTGCCTCATCATACTGACATCCTCTTTAAGCCTACTAACGTCTGGCCCTCTAAGTCTCACTCTTATTTTCCCAGTTCGAAAGCCATTCAAGAATAATAAAGGTTGGAGGGAAAATAAAGGTAACAAAAACCCTAAAACAGGAAAACTTGTCTGGACTAGGTCCATCAATCCAAACCCAAAACCTGTCTCGAAGGCAACAGGCATTCTCCCCACCCCTCCCTCCTCTGCCCCAAGGGAAGCACCCCTTTCCATCTCACCAGCGACTGCCCCTAAACGTAACTATGAAGAAAATGACACCAGAAGGTTCATTGAATCTGAAATAAAGGCTAGGAACCGTTCTCTATCAAAGTTTAAAAAAGTGCTGGCTGTTTATGATTGTTTGGAAAGTGATGATTTGGGTGGCTCCTGCGAGGTTGCTGCTGAACCACGTCCACCTACTCCCATTCATGCACTAGGTAATTTTAATAATTATGTTGGCTCATCTTATCTTATGCATGATAATGTCATAACAGATCCTTCTGATATGTCTGAGACTTCTTCCTCTGATTTTGCTATTGATAATTCCCCTGATTTGTGTGAAAATGACAGTAATCTTTTGAATGATGTGCTAAAGTGAAGTTCTTATGATCAATTCGGAAATTTTGCTAAGGAAATTGGAATCACTTTTAATTCTTTATCTGAAGTCAAATCTTTTTACGATCTTGTTAGAAAAGACTAAGGTTTACCCCATCTAAATCTATATGAAGACTCTTTTATCTTTGAGAACTTTGCTTCTTTCTCGATAAATGCATGTAATTAATGTTAATGGCAGCATGGAATATTAGAGGTATGGGTGGTTATGAAAAAAAAAGAGCTATTCGTAATTTGGTTAAGTCAAATAAATGTAATATATTTATTATTAGTGAAACTAAACTTGAATCCTTCTCCCCTAACATTTTAAATAATATTGGTGGTGGAATAATTAATCAATGGTCTTTTCTCCCATCTTTGGGAGCATCTGGTGGAATTCTCATAGGCTGGGATGACAGTCTATTTACTATATGAGATACCATTGTAGCCACGTATAGTTTATCCTTATATTTCAAGAACAATACTGATAACTTTGAATGGTGGCTTACAGGCGTATATGGACCGTGTGTTCCTGGTTTAAAGGAAAATTTCATTGAGGAATTGGAATCTATTAGCAATAAAGTTAATTCTAATTGGGTAATTGGTGGAGACTTTAATATGATAAGATTTTCGCATGAACATTCCTCGAATTGTGGTAATCCCTATCACATGAATGTTTCTAACGAATTTATTGAAAATCATTGCCTTATTGACATTCCCCCTAATAACTGTAAATTCACTTGGTCAAATTTTCATGATCAGCCCACGATGGTCAGATTAGACAGATTTCTGGTCACAACTGGTTGGGGGGACAAATACCCTGATTCTTTTTGTTTGGGAAAAACTAGAGTCACTTCTGATCACATACCTATCACACTTAGTACAATTCCTTTTGATTGGGGTCCTGCTCCTTTCAAGTTTTACAAGGCTTGGTTTTTGATTGAGGGTTTCTCCAATTTCATTGAATATTGCTGGAATAACTCTTCAACATTCTGTATGTCTACATCTCCTGTGGCTAGATTTGCATATCGTTTAAAATACCTTAAAAAGCATATTGGCCTTTGGATTGCCCCCATTAGGGAACAAAGGAGGAATAGACTTGAGTCGGTGGAATCACAAATCACTCACATTGATTCATTACTAGAATCCGACAATAATGCTACAATTTTTCGAATGAAATTGAAGGAACATAAGGATGAATATCATTTTCTTCTACAAGAATAGGAAGCCTATTGGAAACAAAAATTCAGAATTCAATGGCTTAAAGAAGGGGATCTCAACACAAAATTCTTCCACAATATGGTAAAATATAGAAGGAGGGTGAATGCCGTTTTTTCTCTACTCATTAATGGCATTCAGGAATACTCCCCCTCCCTAATATGTAAAGAAATAGAAAATCACTTTATCAGACAATTCAACAAGGAAAAGAGAATAATACCCTGTTTTGACTAGGACACACTAATGCCAACCAAAATTACTAATCCAAATATCTTGGAAATTCCATTCTCCATGGAAGAAATTCATATGAGTGTCACCTCATTACCTGGGGAAAAAGCCTCTGGACCTGATGGATTCCCATTGTGCTTCTTTCAGCACTTTTGGGATATCATGAAGAATGACCTGGTAGAAATCTTTAATGGATTTCATTCTTCCAATGATTTAGAATACCTGGTTCATATTAATCAGACATTTATATCTCTTATCCCTAAAAAAGAAGGTGCCAAGGAGGTAAAAGATTTAAGACCCATCAGTCTGGTAAATAGTCTCTATAAAATTATATCAAAGACTTTAGCTACAAGATTTACCCCTATCATCAATAATATTATTGATAATTCACAATGTGCCTTTTTTGCTGGAAGGTACATAGGTGACTGTTTCCTAGTTGCTCAGGAAACCTTGCATTATTTGAAAATAAATGCTATACCGAGCCTTGTACTGAAACTAGACTTCGAAAAGGCTTTCGACAATGTCAATTGGGACTTTCTAATGGAAGCACTTAAGGGCTTAGGCTGCAGAAACAAATGGAACACTTGGATTAAGATGTGTATAACATATGCTAAGTTCTCTGTCTTAGTTAATGGCTCCCCTAAAGGGTACTTTCAAGCTTCTAACGGACTAAGACAAGGTGACCCAATCTCTCCATTTCTCTTTATTATAGTCATACATGTGCTAAACAGGATGCTATCATTAGCAATCGATAATAATCTTATATCTAGAATTCAGCTACCCAATGGTGGTCCCAATGTTTTGAACATTCAATATGCAGATGACACCATTCTTTTTTTGGCTGCAAAAGAGGAAAATCTAATAAACATTAAGAGAATACTTTGTTGTTTTCAAACTTGTTCAGGTTTGAAAATCAACTTTCATAAATCTTCTATTACTGGTATAGGAGTCCCTGATGGCTTTGTGAGTAGAGCCTCTCAAATCATAGGTTGTAACATTGAGAATCTACCCATTAAATATCTGGATTTGCCTTTGCATTACAGAAAACCAACCTATCGAGATTGGTCTCCGATAATTGACAAAATTACAAAAAAACTATCACAATGGAAGGCTAAATATCTGTCTTTGGGAGGGCGCCTCACATTGGTTAATGCGGTATTATCCGC
>JAMKQA010062692.1:0-17636 GCA_024699735.1 Posidonia australis
AAGTCATGGGAAAGACTTAGATTTGCATAAAATTCTGAGATAAGTTGAGGATAATAACATTGGTCTCCTATGGAACTTAGAAATGGAACAAGCATTTGGATAGCAAATAGGGCTTCAATATTTCCAAGTTCTGAGAAGATTACCCTACGCCCGGTTAGTACTCGAGAGTCTATCACATATATTTTATCGGGATTTTATGGTGTTTGTTTTGGTGGTCCACCCAAAGCTCTTAGTTGGGAGAAATTTTCTAGTGTTCTGGTTCAGGCTCTGCCTGAAATCTAATAGAGTACCTAGGGCGCGAGCCGTGTGCGTGGCCGAGATGCACTGGTTTGGCAGGGGTTTTGGCCTTTGGTCTAGGATTTTTTTGCTTTCTAGTAGAGTGCTTGGGGCGTGGGCCGTTTGTGCGGACCAGATGCGTGGGTTGGCCAGGCCCTTTTTGGATGTGTTTTGTCCCAAACTTTCGGATAATTGAGTGTGGATAGCTAGTGCCTTTACCTTGATAATCCTAGAATGTAAATGATTAGGATAATCATTAGAATGGTCTAGAGTTGCCTAAAATGAATTAGCAAGATTCTACTTAGGGTGTAGGTAGAATAAAAGATAAAATGATTTCGAAATAATCTTTCCCTAAATGATTTAGACTGAACTTTAGCGATAATAATAGTGTCCCTAGATCTAGGGTTTGTATGGTATTGTGTGCAGTGCACTGAATGGAGTATTCAGTGGCACTGTTCCAAGTGTTTGAGCTGATCTGGCTGTGCTCCCACGAGACTCGAACTAGTAGGTGTCTTACACTTAGTGCTAGTGCTTAGAGTTCTGGTTGTGTTTGCTTTGCTGTGGTATCTTCTGGGTAGGTTTGACACTCAGAGGATGTTTTTGTTGGTATTTTCTTGGGTTGTGGTCGTAGTTTGAGTGTGGTGCTCGCGAACTCAGATACTCCCAAGGTATTTTTACCTAGGCCTGATAGGAGAGCTGTCAAGACTATGTTTTGTTTGTGGTTTCTAGGCCTTTGGTTTCCATACCGCTGCTGGGCATAGTGTTTCTTGAGCTTTAAAGGATATTTAATGATTTTGAAAAAGGTTTTCCAAAAGAGAGTTTTGGAAATAGAAAAGTATAGATTTGAAAATTGCTTTAGAAAGAGTTTTCCGGTGCTTTCTATTTGCGTTGGAGGCCGAGATACCTGAGGCAGATGTTCATCGAGTCTTGGAGGTATGACACTCCTTAACTATCGTTTCGAGGTTAGGATTGTGGTTCGTGGGTTGAGGTATTTCGTGGCATGACGGGGAGGTATGATACTCTTGCTGTTGCTGTGAGTACTGAGGCTCGAGTGTTGTCAGATGTGGAGGTATGAGCCTTCTTGAGCATCGTGTGGAGGACGTCGTGAGAAGACGTACCCTGTGGTCACCAGTGCGGGTGGGACGCGTGCGCCGTAGCTGGTAGCGTCCTGAGAGACAGAACTGCCTCTCTAGGAGTGGTTGGCTTTGTTAAGGATTCTCCAAGTAATAGAATCGTAGGATAGTGATCTCTCCTGCACAAGGTGGCTTCGAACAGTTTGACACAGTGTTTGTACCTGTATATGTGTGGAGTCCTAGTTCAGAAAATCCACCTTTGGGCCTATAGGAGGCTGTGGTTTTGGCGCCTGTTGAGGCGTAGTGTTTTGTGAGCGATGGCTTTGTTGTTTTGGGAGTGGTAGCTATGTGATTTAGGAGCAAAGGCTCTGTAGTTTGATGTTGTGCTTGGGTCCAGAGGGGACCATGTTGTACAGAGCAGAGTCTCTATAGCTGTGCTTTGGTGTAGTTTTGGGCTTGAGATGGCGAGAGTAGCCTTCTCAGGCATGCATAAAGGTTTAAAAGTACATGCATGTAGTTTTGAAAAGGAAAAGAGAAAAGAATGATTTTAAATGCAAGGTTTTGTGGCCTGTAAAGTGGTGGTAGACTGCCTGGTTTGGTCTTGCGGCATCCGAAAGGAATGCCAGTGCTTATGTGCTGGGTGTCGGTAGATTGCCTTTTTGGTTTGACAACATCCGAGTGTGATGCTTGTGCTTGACTGTCCTCGACATATGTTGTCGAGTTATAAGTGGGTGTGTGCTGGGTGACCGATGAGTGGTCACTCATGTGTACTTTGTTTTGTGTGTTTTGACAGGTGTAAGATAATAGCTATTGGTTGCTAGTGCATATAGGAGGAGTCACACCGCCACACATCAGGGATCCAGGTGAGTGTTAGTTTAATTTTATTTCTGTTGTTTGGTGGTTAATCTTTACTGTTGAGAGTATGTAGCCTTAGTTGCATTATTAGTATAATTGTTGATTAATAATAAAGATAAAATAAATAATTATATGAAAATTTGTAGCTAGGTTTTGTGGTAGTGACTTAGGGTCGTTACACATATATTTGAAGCTTTAGACATAAATTTTTGTTGATATTCTATTATATCCGTTTTTTATCCATATTCGTCTATCAAATATTAATACTGTATTCATATCTATATCTGTTTCTTAAAGATATGGATATGCATTTTTTATATTTGGATATCTATATTCATACTTCAAAAATGAATATGGATATGTTAACACCAATAACCGTACAGTAGTCGATCCATTTGCATCCCTACTGGTAATGGTAAAGAGGGGTAGGTTAATAATTTTTCAATGTTGGGTTTGCATTTAGTAATTAAGGTTTGGTTAACTAATGTCTATTAAGGGCAATAGAAGGTAATGGTAAAGGTATTTTGATCAAGGAATTCAAATAGTGTGATATTCACACAAATACAAAACAAAAGGGATATTGGTAGGTTAGTAATTTTTCAATGTTGGGTTTGCATTTAGTAAAGGTTTGGTTAAATGATGTCTAATAAGGGCAATAGAAGGAAATGATAGAGGTATTTTGATAGAGGATTTCAAGTAGTGTGGTGTTTATACAAATACAAAACAAGAGGGATATTTAGATAGAAAAAGGGTTAAAAGATGATGATGTTTTGAAACTACTTTTGAATAGCTAAATGAACACAAAAACAATTATAATTACTAATTTTGGATTTTTTGCTCTAATACCATTGTTAAGTTTCAAAATACTTTGAATGCCCCTTTTATTTCGACAATTATCTTAATACCCCTAAAGGGCTTGACAATTACCTTCAATGCCCCTATTAACTAACAAAATGTGACACCGCTACTTAGCGTTGTTAAAAATCTTGTAACAATTATTTTACCCTCTTTAATTTGCTCAAATCCCTAATAAGGTTTTTTTTATAACTAAATGTTCTCCTTGCATCTTCGTCTCAATTCCTCTACAACTACAAACCACCATTTAATAATTAAACATGCTAAAAAAATTAAAGAAATAATTAAGAATAATCACAAAAATATTACTTAGTTATGCATAAGTAAAATACTAATATTTATTGACTATAGAAAAATACTAAAAATTACTAATAAAACCTCAAATTAATAAATATTAGGTTTAGTTTAGTTATTCAAAGTTATTTTCATGGGATTTGCAATAAAAAATTATGGATTTTCTTTTTAAATGTTATTTTAGTCCATATTGAATTAATTTTATTGTTTAATTGTATTTTTATGTATTTTGTTTATAATGGTTTCACTAATATTTGTCCTTAAAATGTGACACTTTTCTTTTCTAACATTATAGTTTACTATTTAATGTATCATAATAACTAATTATTTTGAAGTCATAATTTATTTATTATCATGTTTAATTTAGGTTTATTACTAATTTGATTATCATACTGTGACCATGCCAACCCGAGGGTCTGACGCGGAGTCACGCCAGAGGGAGGAGATCACAGTCATGGCAAGATGGCGAAGGCGCAAGATAGGATAAAACAAATAGAAAAGGAGTTGCCACCTAATCTTTTAAGGGAAAGACGAGGAAAACCACAAAAGGTTGAATGCATGATATGCAGATGTGAAGGGCAGATGTCTGCTAACCCGAGGATGGGTAAGGATTCCTATTACGCACGAGGAAGGTGTTAGGCACCCTTGTACGCCCGAGAAACTCGGTCTTTCTAGTCTAAATCGCTTGCTAAAGGCTGGACGAATGCTTGCTAAGCCTAGATCGTGTTCTGAACATGCTAACATGAATGCCATGACAAAATTGGATGGATGTACAAGATGATATGCGAAAACTGCAAAGAAATCCATATGAAATGACGAAATCGCAAAGTATAACACGACAAAGAAAATCACATGAAATAACAAGGTTTTTGCTAAGAATGGTTTAGAAAATCATACAGGCCTCAAGAAAATCAAAAATGAAAACAACTCTGGTCAGCAGAATCATAAAAAACATTGTGGAAATCGATATGAGAAAATTGCAAAGAAACCCACATAAAACAGACAAATGATGCCATGCGAAAAAAATCACATAAAATGACAGTGTTTCTGGACAAGATGTTCGGAAAAACCATACTGATGTCAAAAATATGAGAAGTGGGGTCAACCTAGGTTCTCGGAATCGTGAAAAGGTCATGAAAATAAAAAAAGAGAAGATAAACTGCAAATGGACCAATGTGGGCCTTTCGATCAGTTCGTGTACGCCCTCGGGCGATGAAATCTAAATCAAACCCAAAAAATTCGAAATGTAGGATTCAAGAAAATCAAATCAAATGTAGGGTGAGGGACTCAGAAAACAAAGTGAAAAAAAATCCAAGAAAGAAACACATGCGATGCAAATTCACTTAAAAAGGAGGGACTGATGCGCAAATGTGATGAAAACTATATGAAATGGATGAATAAATGCCCAAATGTGTAAAAATGCTAAGGGATGGCTTGGATAAGGATTAGGTAAGGTTGAGTGCAAAAACTAAAATGTATGCACATGGATTAGAGACGTAGGGTCAATTTGGTCATTTTCATGGCCAGATGTGATAAATACAAGTACGAGGATGATGCATGGTCTAAGTTATGTCAAAATGTATGTCAAGTGTCCAGAAGATGTTATTTGTGAGAAAAATGTGAAAAAGATAAGATCTTAAAAATCATAAAATGATGTAAATACAATAAAGGACAAACACGACGACTGAAATGCAAAATTCACAAAAGGATGACAATTTTGATCAAAAATGTATTCATGACTTCTATTCTACATGAAGATGATTAATCAAATGTGCATGTGGCACTGAGATGTATGAAAATTGCACTTGGGTAATTTCCTGAAAACTCAAGATTTAAAGTGCAAAATTCACACATAAGTGCAAATGTGATTAAAATGTGAGACTAAAGGTCAATTCATAGTGAAAACATGATTTTAAATGGAGTCCATGATTAAATGCAAAATGTGAGATGCAATGAGTGAAAAATATCAGAAATATGTAAGAAAACATTTAAAACCCTAAATGATGGATTTAAAACTAATCTAGGGGTCTATATGCAAATTTTTTGTGCTCAAGAATTGTTTATTAAAGAGTCAAGGACTTATGTACAAAATTCTAGGGGCCTGAATGTGATAAAAAATTGGATTTTATAATGATCAGTGTAATGATGCAATCTATTAGGGTTAATGTGCAAAATTTCCTAGAAGAAACTCATTTTTTAAAAACTCTAGGGCTTATTGCAAAAGCTCAGGACTTAAATGTGATAAAAATTCAATTTTAAGGATAATCAGTATGATTTTAAAAACCTTCAGGGTTTAGAATGTAAATTTCACAGGGAAAACTCATTTTAAAAATGTTTTAAAGGCCAAATGAAAATATTCAGGACTTAAGTGTGATAAAAATTTAATTTTAAAGATGATCAGTGTAATTTAAAAAACCTTCAGGGTTTATAATGTAAATTTCACAGGGAACACTCATTTTAAAAATGTTTCAGGGGCCAAATGCAAATATTCAGGGCTTAAGTGTGATAAAAATTCAATTTTAATGGTGATCTGATTGTAAAAACCTTTAGGGTCCATAATGTAAATTTCATAGGGAAAACTCATTTTAAAAATGTTTCAAGGGTCAAATGCAAATATTTAGGATCTAAATGCAAAGAAAATATGAAAGCAAGGACCTAAGCGTGATAAAACATGTATGAACGTATTAGGAATTTAAAAAGAAAATATGTAGAGGGGTCATATGCAAAACTTACAGAAATAATAAAAGAGTTAAAGTTTTTTTTAAAACTACAAGGACTAAAAAACAAATATTTGGACCCAGATGTAATGAAAAAGGACCTTGATATAATAATTAAATAAGTTAAAGGATTCTAAAATAAATTAAAAAAAAGAATTAACAGTCACCTCCGACGATTCGAAGATCGCCAATGGCGACAGCCTGGGAGGCTCTTTCGAGCCTCTCTGGCGATTGATCGAAGGTCAAGCGAGCGAAGAAGCTAGAGGAGGCGATGGGGAAGAAATCCAACGGCGCTGATGGGGATCTCGACGGCTGGAATGCGCCGTCGATCCCCCTCGTCGGCGTTCTTCTCTGATGACGAGGACTTCCACGAAGGCGCATCTGGAAGCGATGGCTCAACGCGGATGAGGTCGGAGGAGTTCTAGAGCTACACGGCGAAGCTGTGGGGAGACTCTGGCAAGGCTGGAGCGCCTTGGGGTGTTCTCCCCTTCTCGGGCTCCGGCGGCGATCGTGACGGCAGTGGGGACGATGCTTCGGAGCCTGGATCGACGTCGCGGGTGTTGAGAGGCGTTTGTGGCATGCGGCGAGTACCCCAGAGGTGATGGACTAGGACTGGTGCAATCAGGTCACCCCAGGAGGCTTCACGGCGAAGGGTCGTCGGTCGACGGTGGTAGTAGCGACGGCGGTGGTGTCCTCGAGTTCATGGGACCAATAGGATCCCTTCCTGAGCGACGGGGCTCAGGGAGGAAGAGGTGGGTGAGGGAGGATTGGCCCCAGGGGCCTCACCTCGATCTTAGAGGCCCAAGGCCTCACCGGTGGTGGGTAGATGGGGTCGATGGCGCACTGGAGGGGTTGCTCTATCGTGGCGCAATCCAGGGGACCTAAAGGACCTAAGGGCGTGCCTGAATTAAAATAGAGGGGGGAGAAGGATACCTGGTGTGCGGGGTGTCTTATCCGGCAAGACGGGTTGACAGTGGCGTGCTTCGGCGACGCTCTGGCTGGAGGCTCCGAGCTACAAAAAAGGGGCTGGTGGCTCTAGAAAATGAGGCTGGATGTTCTGATGTTTTGGGTGTCGAGAGGAGGAGAGTCAAGCACGCTGGGAGAGGCTCGATGCAGCTATCGAGCGCCGTAGGATCGAGCGCGTGAGCTGGAGACGTTTGACGGAGATCTCGAGAGGTTGAGGATATGCTCCGGAGATCTCGGGGTTGACCGGAGTTGTCGTCGGGGAATAAGGAGCTCGTCGGAATTATTTTTGGGCTTTTATATAGTTTTTTGTTTAAGAATGTATTGGGCATATTGGGCTTGGCAGATGAACTTGATTTTTAGGGTTTTTTTGTTTTAGTTTTGGATTTATTTTTTTTATGGGTTTTAGGATTTTGCTTTTAGGCTTTTAATTTGGGATTTTGTGATTTTAATTTAGTTTCTGATTTTGTAATTTAGGGTTTAATTAGTTGGTCTTAAAGTAGGGTTTTTGTTATTTTAGGTTTTTGTTTTAGGATTTTAGGGATTTTTGAGTTTTGATTCTTTAAATTTTTTATTTTGTTTAATTAGAGTTTTAATTATTTTAGGGTTTTTTTAGGGTTTTAACTAGTTTAGTTTTAGGGTTTTGGATTTTAATTAGACTATTGGATTAATTAGGGCTTTTGTGTTTTAATTAGGGTTTATGGCTTAATTAAGGTTTTGAATTTTAATTTAGGGTTTTTGGATTTAATTTAGGGTTTTTGTGTTTTAATTAGGGTTTTGGATTTAATTAATTATGATTTTGAGTTTAATTAGGGTTTACACTTAATTAATTGGGTTTTAAGTGGATTTAAGTGGATTTTACTTAATTTTGACTTGAATTACGGTTTTTGTTTGATTAATTGGATTTTAAGTGGATTTTATTTAATTTGGCTTGAATTAGGGGTTTTGTTTGATTAATTGGATTTTAAGTGGATTTTATTTAAGTTTGACTTGAATTAGGGTTTTTGTTTGATTAATTGGATTTTAAATGGATTTTATTTAAGTTTGACTTGAATTAAGGTTTTTGTTTGATTAATTGGATTTTAAGTGTCTTAAATGTGTTTTGTTTGGTTTTAATTTTGATTAGGTCAGAGTGGAGTACTGTGGACTCGAATGGACTTGTGTGGGCTTAAATGGACTAGGGTTTTTGTGGTTGCAACCAGAACATCATCTAGAGGAGCATGCTGCCAAGTGACTTCAAAATCGAGGTGTCTACACATACTATTTGTTAGTTTGAATTAGATAAAGATAGATGTATACTTTAGACTTAATATTAGACTAAATTAGTCTTAGTTTAGTATGTACGCTTGAATTGTACGGAGTTTTGTTATTGGTTGTAATTATTATTAATCATTTTTTATTGTTAGTATGCTAATTCATTGAAATTTAGTATGACTTGTGCATAATTAGTAATTTTTAGAGTGATTATGGTTAATCATTTTATTTTTAATTTTTTGAATGATTTAGTATGTTTAAACAATACGATTATTTTTGAATTATTCTTGATTTAGTTTATATGTTTAAATTAGTGTGGACTTTTACTTATTGGTTATGATTACGGTTAAAAGTTTATTTTAATTTTTTTTAGTATGTTTAATCATTAAATGTCAATATTACTTGTGTATTATTAGTAATTTTGTAGTGTGATTATTCTTAAAATTTATTTGTTTAAGTATGCTTAATCATTAATTTATGGTTTGTAGTTATAGAAGAAAAGAGGAAAAAATGAAAGATAATATATAGTTAAAAATTAAGTCTTATTGGTGATTAAGTAATTTATAAAGAAGTAAAATGATATTTTTCAACTAGTTGAACATCTACAACGCATCATGCGGAGAGGTATTGAGGTAATTATAAGAATAAGAAGAACATTCACAGTATTGTCAGACTTAACATAAGTATTTAGGGAAAAATATTAATAATTTTCAAGTACTTACCCATAAAACAAGATTTGAAAACACTCTTTATTGGTTCTGTTGTTTCCACCGCCAACTAGATAAACAACTGATGGTTGACTTGAACCATTAGGCAGAAGGGATGATGAGGAAGAGGAAGAAGAAGAATATCCCAAAAAAATGTCTCAAAAAAAAAATCATACGCAAAACAAAATCCAGTCCCTGGCGACTGAAAGAAAAAGTTCCTTTATGAGTAAACATTGCCCCTTTTTTTAAAAATATTGTAGAAACTATTCCAATCCAAGTTAACTACTAGATAGTGACAAAAAATAAAACTACTTTTTCACGGATTCGATTCTAATAAGACTGAAGATATCTACTATTCCAATCCTTTTTTTTTCAAAAGGCATGGCATGATATTGAGATAGTATATTTCTTTATTAGCTTTTCAAGAAAATTGAAAAAGAAACTCATGTAAGTGGATTTTTGACACCAAAAAAAAAAACTTGAAATACAAACAAACAGACCTTAAACCTTTGTCCTCCACTTCCAACCATCAAGCCATGCCCTCGCGACAAAAACTACTTTTTCGTGTGCAGGATTCTTTCACTAAATCAAGGGAATTGATCTGCTGCAATTCCACTGTTCCAACCATCAAACCTTAATCTACGACAACAGTCACGTCGATGTGGACTCTCACAGGTACAGGAGACGGGGGTGAGAATCAAGAAGGACAGCACAGCAGCGATGCCGCACGGGATTTTTTACCGTAAATCAGATTTGTCAAGCTTTAAAAAAAAAACCCAGCTGTTGCTAGAATCCTGTCACTTGTGTTAATATGAGACCAATTACCTCCTCATCCCAATCAAATCCACCACCTGAAACACAGACCCCTGTCCCGGTGCTGGTAAGTCAACGATAGGTGCCTGGCACCAATTTCTTTTTGCCCATGTGAAGTAGTATTCATTTTGCAGCCTTTTTCCGCCATTGTGGTTGTTGGCACCGATTTGTAGGAATCTTGGGGTCTCACCCATTTGTCCTTTTCCTCTAACAATGCCATCCTCTACCCATAAGCCTCCTTCCTTCTCTGCGTTCTCCATCTCACATCTCTCTCGTACTCTTCAGTGCTGGGTAAGATCTCCACTTCCGTCTGATATTTTCTCTTTTTATTCATCTAAAATTTGTGGGTATAGAGTTCCTGCTATTGTTTGCTGATGTTTGGTTTGGTCCTGTCTATAGGTCTGATATTGTTTTATAGTGATAATGTTCCACCATTTGAAGTATTTGAGCTATTTTTCGTCTGTGTTGCTGTTCTTGTTGCTGCTGCTTCTATTTTTATTTGTAGGATGTGAATTGTTTGAAACAAGTAATAGTGTTCATATATCTGAAAATAGCTAGTTAATCTCCCGAAATGTGCAGACTGTTAGTTGTGGTTGGTCTTACTGGTGATTGTCTTTAGCATTCTAAACAGAAATTTTGAACTTTGGTAGTGGTGAACGTGAAAAGTAGCGAACTTGATCTACTCCTCTAATAGTTGTGTAGGGCTAACAGTTGCTCACAATTGTCTGAACTGCTGCAACTATACAGGTGCTTCCAGCGAAGCATTACATTTTCGCATCTTGGCACCTTTTTTGTTTTAATTTTCTACTTTTTTCCCATTTTTAAATTTTTTTTATCAACATACATGAATGCTATTGTCTGCTTCAGATAAGTGAAGCTATTGTTCTTCTGGAACAATGTAAATCTGAAGAGCTGGCATGTTGCAATATAGGTAGGTTGCCTTTAGGAAACTTTTGTTATTATCATATAGTGCGAAAAGCTGTACACATGTTCTGAACTGCACCAATTCGTCAAGTGGAGCATAATATGGTTACCCAATTCGGCACTTGATTAAATACCACTATCTGGAGTATTACAGAGGTTCCTCCTTTTTGAGTCAACATATTCTCAATCTTGTTGTCTGCTTCAGATAAATAGAGTTTCTAGTCTTCTAGCTTGATGTAGAATTGACGCTGGCTACACTCTATTCTGCAAAATTGGTGTACATTGAACTACAATTTATGTATTTATCTGAAGTGATCTATAACAATTTATATTTCGAATGAAAAATAGACGCTTCATTTCTGTGAGCATTGATTTCAGGATTATAAAAGAACATTACGGGCAGCTGTAACTAGTGTAAAGATGAGAATTGCCGGAGCTGCTTTAGTTATTTTCATGTTGTTTTTATGTTGGGCCACAATTGGGAGGGCAAAGTATTTGAAGTACAAAGATCCAAAGCAACCAATAAATGTTCGGATAAATGATTTGTTAAAGCGAATGACACTTGCTGAGAAAATCGGTCAGATGTCACAAATTGAGAGAGCTGTAGCATCTTCTGATGTCATGAAGAATTACTTTATTGGTATGAATTGCCTTCTATTGAATTCACTAGTCCAAAAAAGGCATGTGCTTATTTGAAAATTTTGTATCAGGGAGTATATTAAGTGGGGGAGGTAGTGTTCCAGTACAAAAGGCTACACCTAAGGACTGGGTAAATATGCTAAATGAATTCCAAAAAGGTTCCCTATCGACCCGTCTTGGAATTCCAATGATCTATGGAATAGATGCGGTTCATGGGCATAATAACGTCTACAAAGCAACAATTTTCCCTCACAATGTGGGGCTTGGAGTTACCAGGCAAGTTTCTTGTATATGGGCTGGCACATGACATCAATTTCCTCCTATGAAGTTGCTGTTTGATATAATCAATTCTGAATTTCTGTATTTCATTTCTCTAACTATGCTACGTTTCAAATATAATCATATCGTTTACTCAGGGATCCACAACTTGTGAAGAAAATTGGTGTGGCAACTGCTCTGGAAGTCCGAGCAACAGGCATACCTTATGTCTTCGCGCCATGTGTTGCGGTATGAAATGTGCAAATGAAATTTGCACTGTATGCACAACACTATCCAAACTGAAACGCATAAGAAGCTTTATATCTTTAGTATATGTACTGATATTTTCACATTTAATCAGGTATGTAGGGATCCCAGATGGGGTCGGTGTTATGAGAGCTATAGCGAAGACCCCAAGATTGTTCAAGATATGACAGCAATAATTCCTGGTTTACAAGGTGATCTCCCGGCAAATTATCCCAAAGGAACTCCTTTCATTGCGGGAAGGTAAGAATTTCCTATAAAAGCTAAATTGCAAAAAATACAAGCTAAACCTTTTTCTTCTATGTGATAGCTCACAATTTTTTGCTTGATAAATTGAAATACGTAGAGCCAATTAAAATTATTTACTACACTAAATTTTATTGATGAAGAGTTAGTGCCAATTTACAACCTCAGAACAATCAAAAATTTTCTAACTAAGATGCTGAGTTTTTGTTTAATATACTTCTCATTTACAACCTCAGAACAAATTTGATGCTGATTTTAGTTATCTGGCAGGAACAAAGTTGCTGCTTGTGCCAAGCATTATGTAGGTGATGGTGGCACACACAATGGCATAAATGAGAATAATACCATCATCGGTCGTAGTGGATTGCTAAGCATCCACATGGTCCCTTACTACCGTGCCCTTGCTGAAGGTGTCTCCACTGTTATGGTATCTTTCTCAAGCTGGAATGGGATTAAAATGCATGCTAACCGTGACCTAGTGACCAATTATCTTAAAAGAACTCTTCGATTTAGGGTGAGTTCATTGATTTCTTTTAGTTGCTTTACTAAGTTGAATGACTTTCTAGGATAAATTTTCTTCCCTGCTTTTGATCTGCAGGGATTTGTAATCTCTGACTGGCAAGGTATTGACAAGCTCACAAATCCTCCTGGTTCGAATTATTCATTTTCTGTCCATGCTGGAGTTAATTCTGGAATTGACGTGGTCAGCATTTTTTTTTATTTTTGTGTTGGTTGATCTTTATAAGCTTGATGTGTTGTAGCCTCACGGCGGGGATATGTGGCTTGTGTTTATGCTTGTAACGAGTATATATATTTTTGCAATTTATTTTTCCTTATAATGATGGTATATTGTGCAGGTAATGATTCCCAACAACTACGTTGAATTCATAAATGATTTGACACATCAAGTCAATAACAAGATCATCCCAATGAGTCGAATCAACGATGCTGTAAGAAGGATTCTCCGCGTAAAATTCATAATGGGTCTATTTGAGAATCCTTATGCAGATACCACTTTGGCCGATCAAGTAGGCAGTCAGGTTTGCTTCTCGAACTTGCATTTATCAGACAACTGTAGCCCAATTTATAAATTAAGTACAACTTAAATAATTTGAATAATTTTTGTTCGCTCATCTCTGGCTTATATGATTTTATATTTCTTTCACTGTATGCCAAGCAACTGCTCACGCTTCCTAATGTTCATATTTGTCAGAACTAGATCTTTTTACAAGATTATTAAGAAGATTTCATTCTTGTATACAGATTTATTCATATGATCACCAAAGGTAGTTACTTCATGTAGTTACGTTGTTGTCAAACATAAGCATAATCTGCATTCCATAAACAATTGTAAGTCTTCCATCATGCAGCTGTTTATTTGCTTCAGTCTATGCAAATGAATAGCTTATTTATTGTTGTTCATAGATTTCTTAATATCAGTGCTTGACAGGTCGCTCCCTTGTTAAAGCTGTTTCAATTGTGAGAATTTAGTATTTATTTCATTGTTGTTTGGAAAATATCAGACCCAATTTGATTCTCAAAACTTTTAATTGTCACTGGTGCTGTTGAACAGGAGCACAGAGCATTGGCAAGGGAAGCAGTTAGGAAATCACTGGTGCTGTTGAAGAATGGGAAAAATGCAGACAAACCATTACTGCCATTGCCAAAGAAAGCACCAAAGATTCTCGTAGCTGGAACTCACGCTTCCAACCTCGGTTACCAATGCGGTGGTTGGACGATGGAGTGGCAAGGATTTAGTGGGAATGATCGAACCGTTGGTAAATCTACCCACCAACCTTTAGAGTAAAATTCCCTCTTGTTTGTCCCAATCCATGATTAAGAAAATCGACCTATCTATTTGTATTACACAGGAACGACAATTCTAGATGCCGTGAAGTCTACGGTAAGCGTGGGCACACAAGTTGTCTTCTCGGAAAATCCTGATGCTGAATTTGTCAAGAACCAGGAATTTTCTTATGCGATTGTAGCCGTTGGAGAACCACCTTATGCAGAAACGTTTGGCGATAGCTCAAACCTCACAATTCTCAACCCTGGACCAAGCACAATCAAGAATGTGTGCAGCTATGTCAAATGTGTGGTTTTGACAGTCTCTGGACGACCACTAGTCATCGAACCTTACGTCTCCATGATTGATGCTCTTGTTGCTGCATGGCTTCCAGGTACAGAAGGCAAAGGCATCACTGACTTGCTCTTTGGGGATTATGGTTTCACTGGCAAGCTTGCTCGGACATGGTTCAAGTCTGTTGATCAGCTACCAATGAACGTCGGAAACCCACACTACGACCCCCTCTTTCCATTCGGTTTTGGGCTTATAACCAAGCCAGTTAAGGCTTAGGTTTGCAGAGTTTTTTGTTTTTGACGAGGGAGAAGGTGTAAGGCAAATGGGCTTCCATTATGAAGCGTGTCGTCTTGAGTCGTGTTTCCAACCAAGGAACTGATTTGTAGTGAGGAAGGAAAAAGCTAAGTTTTTGTATGAAATTTTTTGTTGTGTTCTAAGGAATAATCTCTTTGTCACTGGGAGTTAAACCCAACTTATTCTACTTGAAAAAGGTTGTGAAGGATAGCACCTACTTTAAGGGTTTCAGAATATGATAATGCTATTCTATTTCAAATATATATATATATACATATATTACAAGTACCACCCAATTATTTAGATTTAAAAATATAATTGCTACAGGTAATGATAAAGTTGTACCTAGGAGCACAAGGGCATCTAGAACTATATATTTACAAGATCGGACAAATTGGACGATAGAAGTATCCGGGCCCCATTCACGTTGCCGTTTGGCATGTTCTCAATTCGTCTGAAATTATTTTCTGCTGATGTTACATGCCTTCCCCACACAGTACGATAAACGCATGGGCTGTTGTTGTTTTGTTTTATTAAATGTCTTGTTTAAGTCACAGATTCAAGACATTGTTCAGACCTTCATACTTGTAAATGTACAAATTTAAATTACAGATCTGACAGGTCTGAATTTGTTTGCTTGTCGCAATTGTTCAGGTGAAGGGAACAAAGGGAATCTGGATTGCAAGAAAAGATATGATATCATAGCTGGCGTGCCAAATAGTATATTTTAATTATACAGTCAGAAAAAGATATATATAAGTGTCTACAGACTACAGGGTGGAAGGTACGTTAATTTTTTGACGTCTATGTAATTTTAAAGGTTAAGAATAAATCATTACATTTCTTCTTTTTCGTCTCTTCTTCTCCCTTTCTCACCTCTACACATTCTTTTTTGTCTTTCTCCTCTTATTATCTTCTCACCCTCCTCACCGCCACTGCTTTCCTACCCGTCTCTTGCTGTCGCCGTTGCCTCTTTACCTTCCTCCTCTAATGTGCTCCTCCTTTTCCCGTGTATCGTGTTACACCACTATCTCCGCATGCATCGCCGTCTCCACCTGCTCCTCCTCCCATGTATCGTGTTGCACTACCTCCTCCTCTTTGTCGTCGTCCTTCCTCCTACTTCTTCTCTGACCTTCCCCCGTGTGTCGCACTACTATCACCGTCATCGTCGTCCCTCCTCCTCCTCTCCTCCAACCTCCTCGCCTACACCGTATCCTGTGTCACCTATCCATCACGAAACTCTTCCTTTTCCTCCTTTCGCTATCGCCGTCAACCATTGATAGTCGACCTTCCATTCCTCTTAGAGCATGAGAAAGAAAAGAGACGAACGAAATAATTACAACAGTTGACTCAATCCAATGACTTAGAATACTCCAACTTAAGTTACCTACAGGATTTTATGATGTAAACGCTTACACAAAAACTGGACTGTTACACAATTGCTTACACACTAACATTATCCAAGGTAATATGAAAGCCAGTATCAATTTTTAAAATTATATTTGTACTTTGTATCAACGTCAGATTTAGCTGAAGCACAAAATTTTCTAACAATGAATTGTGATGTAGAAAGATGGCAGATTACTAATTTAGAGGGATATGATGATTTGAAGTTTTTTAGGGGAAAATGATAACTCACTGTGATAGAACTTGCTATATATTTTTCAGAAAAACACATATATTCGTGCTTTAAGCGGCATTTTTTCCGCATGATCAGAGTCTAGCTCAGTATGAGTTCAATTACAAGTAACAAAGAAGCACTGGAATTTGGGTGATGAAAAACATAATTTGCATAGTTTGCTATCTTTTGTATCCATTAATCCGGATAAGTCTGTGCTTATTGGAATATATCTTTACAGGTATACTGACTGAGTCGCTAGGTGGCTGTTATGTCAATGTTGTTCCAATAACAATTTGACAGTTTGTATGACACATTGTTCTCCTGTTTAAATTTGAATGTTTTCCAAGTTATCGATTCACTCTTGTTTGTAAAGTTATTTTAAATACTTGAAACACTTTTACTTCTCAGCAACGGTATCTGTGCATTGAGCAAAACCTCTGGATGCTGGGAAACAAGCTACTGTTGCCACTACCAATGAAGCACGCTAGGTTATTTCTGGGATGACCCATTTAACCCTCCTTCCCGACCTGACTGGTAGGGGCACCAACCATTTCTTTTCATTTTCCTTTCCTCTCAAAATCCTTAACTTTCTTTCTCCGTACACACAATATTCATCCCCTTCCACCACTATTAGACGTCACCAAAGCTGTCGAGCATCGTCGGAACGTTGTCGTCGATCAACTTCCTCTCGTTGGCAAGTACAAACAAGGAGGAGATGCCGGCAACACATTTCTGAGGAAATTTAGGGTATACAACCACAAACCTTGGGATTATAAATAAGATCTAGGACTATCTTTGTAGAGTTTTAAGAAGAATATTATTTCTTAAAGGTGAGTAGTTCTTCCTACTCCTTAAATCATGATATTCCTTTAATTTACCATATAAGTAACTTACATGATGAAAATTCACATTTTACACAAGGTTTTAGTTTATGGGTAGGTTCATATATATGGTATTTTGAATTATACTCATTGAACATAACCAACATCTTCATGGATAAAAGTGAAATGAGTCGAATATAATGTTGCCATGAGGTCTGAAATTTAGTTTTAAAATGTCAAAATTGTAATTAAGGAATTCTCATGAGCTGACATATATATACACATTCATATATATATATATATACATATATCGTTGCGAGGATCAAATTGCATGTGCCATTGAATTAAAATGGTTATTTTCTCTTAGATATTTTTTTATAAGAAGATGGTTTAAAATCTCTTAAAATGTTATCATTATACCATGTCTTATGGGGACATGTTGAAAATTTGTTTGCAAGTACTTCAGAAATAAATTAATTATCGTGAGAAGAGTACATGTTTACATCTTTCCTTGCCTTATGAAATCGTGCACGAACTTTAACAATGTATTGGTGGAGGACTCCTGTTGATTACACAAATTAAGATGGAAGAGCACCTTCGTGAACATAGATATTATATTTGCATTGATGATTACAAGTGGGATGCAAGAACCTAGGAAGTAGGCAATTATACTTTGGCTTTC
>JAMKQA010062693.1:0-16243 GCA_024699735.1 Posidonia australis
TCTGAATCAGAAGAAGACGATGATGCGACATCAACTTCAATAGGCAGAACAGACTCCCCAAATGAATAATTCTTGATGTAAAAATTGAAAAAAAAAATTGTAAAACAAATGATGTAAATATCTTTTGTATTTTTTATGTAAAAAAAATTGTTGTATTTCAAATATTTTTTTATTAATAAAAAAATAATTTTAAATTTTTTTTTAAGCCCAATGGACCGACCCGTGAGCCCGGCCCATATACGGGCCATGGGCCGTGCTGGGCCCATGGCCTGTACGAACAGGCCCGGCCTGGACAGCCTTCGGGCCGGCCCGACCTGGTCCAGGCCTGGGCGGGCTACGTGTTTCATGGGCCGGGCCTGCCCGGCCCTACCCGATTTCCTACTCTACCCTCGACCCTCCACCGTATGGTTAAGTTCCACTGGGGCAACGACGTAGTTGTTGTCATGGCAGAAGATATTGATAAGGAAAAGGTCGAGTCAGTCTCCGCTATCTCCCTCCAGACCGTCCATTTTGACCCCAAGCCGTCCGATGATATGTTCCAGGTCAACCGTTTCAAGCCTGTCAATTATATTTTGGCTCTCGAGCGTGTCAATTACCTGACCGTTCGTGGCAATCCCCTTCGGATGATCGAAAACGTATGTCGCAAATTGGGATACAAGAAAGGAACACCACTTGGTTGACACAGCCAAGGAATCTTTGAGCCCATCCATCCGGAGGAGAGGCGAGAGTTCAAGGGTCTGGGATACGAGTGGCAGCCGCACATAAACAAATATTTGTGCACCAAGAGGTACAAGAAGATTTCTATTTCGTCGGACCTCACCAATTTTGTCTGTGCAGGGATACTCGATCCCAATCAAAGCCAGGCCACTACAGAGAAAAGCGGACACCAGACGTTGTTGCCACAGTCTCAGCCACCGGTAGGCACTATGATAGCATCAGCCACTGCCCCAACAGCGGCCCCCATAGTGATAGTCCTGCAAGCAGTGGCATCTGTAGATCCATCAGTGCAGTCGATCAGTCTTGGGCATTGCTCACTGCGGTCTCAGATCCAGCCAGCAGAGGACCATAGTTCAAATGAGGTAGTGGAAGAATAGAGTGCTGTCCAGTATTTTGATTGCATCACGACAGAAGATAAGACAGTTGGCAAGGCAGGTCAGGCAAGAGATCAAGTGAATGATCTAGAGCTGTTTTTCCAGGAGCAGTTGTCAGTGTCAGCCGAGGACGCAGCCGAGCATCAAAGGCTGAAGAAAGGAAAGGCTAGGGTCTCATAACCAGAGCCAGCAACTCCCCACTAGCAGTCAAACCACTCATCTATCATGGTCCTGGCTGAATCACAACCAGAACCCACTAGACCATTAGAGTTAATCCCTTTGGAGCTGGGAGGCGGGTCTAGATGGTATATGCAGATGAAGCCTCACCTTAAGGCGGGTCCTGGCTGAATCACAAAGCCAAGCAGCATCACTCCTATCAGTTAGCAGCAAGACAGCCGCCAGTCAATAGCACCATTTGTACATACTATAGAAAATCCAAAAAAATCAAAAAATCCAGAAAACCAAAAAAATCAAAAACCCAAAAAAACCAAAAAATAGTATCAAGAGCTGAGGAAACAGAGCAACTCGGCTAATCAGCAGAGCCCACTATTAAAGAGCCGGAAGTCACACAATGTAGATATAAGAACACCAAAGTCAGTGTGACCATCATGAAGAATCATCAGGGGTAGAAATCAGAGCACATCCTCTCCTTCGATGTCACCGACCCGACCTTCAAAGTGGAAATCATATTAGAGCTCATCACTTATGAGAAGGAGGATGATGACATGGATGAAGACAGTGAGGCACCTGAATTCCAACCCTTCAACAATGATCCAGAGGGCCCAAATATGCATGTCAAAGAAGAAATTGAACGGGTGAACATTGGCACAATAGAAGATGTCAAGGAGGCACTCATCAATGCTAAGCTATCACCACAAGCCAAGGCAGATTTCATAGCATTTCTGAAAGAATACACAGATGTCTTTGCCTAGAGTTACGATGACATGGTCGGCCTGGATGTCGAAGTGGTGGTACACAAGTTATCCCTGAAGCCTAACGAGAGACCTGTCATGCAAAAACTTAGGAGATGGCGACCTCAATGGATCTTGAAACTCAAGGAGGAAATCATGAAGCTGCACAAGGTGAACTTCCTCAAAGTGGTGTTGTACCCAGAATGGCTAGCCAATGTGGTCCTAGTGCCAAAGAAAGATGGGAAGGTCCGTATGTGCATTGATTACAGAGACCTCAACAAGGCAAGCCCCAAAGATGATTTCCCACTTCCTCACATAGATGTCTTGGTGGACAACACAGCCGGACACAAAATGTTATCAATCATGGATGGGTTCTCGGAGTACAACTAGATCAAAATGGCCAAGGATATGGAAAAGACATCCTTTATCACCCCTTGGGGAGTTTTTTGTTATCGTGTAATGCCATTTGGACTCAAGAATGCTGGTACAACTTATCAAAATGCAATGACTGCACTTTTCCACGACCTCATGCACCAGGAAATAGAGGTCTATGTAGACGATATGATTGCCAAGTCCAAAGAGCCTGAGGAGCACCTAGTCTGTTTGAGAAGGTTGTTCGATCACCTCAGAAAGTACAAGCTCCGTCTAAACCCCAACAAATGCATATTCAGGGTGTCTTCTGGCAAGCTTCTGGGATACATCATCAGTCAAAGGGAATTGAGGTCGCTCCTAGCAAAGCAAGAGCCATCATCGATATGCCTCCCCTACATCTGAGAAGGAAGTTCGAAGCTTATTGGGCCGATTACAGTATATCAGTCGGTTCATCACACAGCTTACTTCTATCTATGAGCCTATCTTCAAGCTGTTAAGAAAGAATACATAGATCCACTAGAATGAGGAATGTCAAGCTGCATTCAAAAAAATCAAGCAGCTCCTAACAAAACCTCCCGTCCTGGTCACACCCACACCAGGACGACCTCTGTTGCTATGTCTCTCCACCACCCAACACTCCATGGGTGCAATCCTTAGGCAACACGATGAAACAGGACGTAGGGAGAGAGTCATCTACTACCTGAGCAAGAAGTTCAATGATTGTGAAGCCGGGTACAGTCCCATCGAGAAGATCTGGCTATCCCTTGTCTGGGCCACCCAACGCCTCAAGCACTATATGATGGCGTATCCAGTCCTTCTCCTATGCCGACATGACCCCATGAAGTACTTGTTCCAAAAGCAAACATTAATGAGACGATGCGTGAAATGGCAACTGATGCTGTCCTAGTATGACACTACATTTGTCACGCAGAAATCAATGAAGGGGCAGGTAGTAGCGGACATCAGTAGAGCTTCCCTGGTACAGCAGAGCTTCCCTGGTATCATGATATCAAGACCTTCTTGGAATCAAGCAATCTCCCAACCGGTACATCAGTAGTAGATAAGAAGACCATGGCGGGCCTGGCGTCAAGATACATGCTGGGCATAGGGCATCTGTACAGAAGATCATATAACCAGATGCTTTTGCGATGTGTCAATAAGAAGGAGGCCGATGCCTTGATGCTTCAAATCCATGCCGGGACATGCGGCCCCTACATGAATGGAATACTGTTAGCCAAGAAGATCATGCTACAAGGCTACTTCTGGTCAACTATGGAGGCAGATTGCTGTCATTTCGTGCGCAAATGCCACAATTGTTAGATTCATGGGAACTTCATACATGCTCCCCCTCAACAGCTGCACAGTATGTCTTCACCGTGGCCTTTCTCTACTTGGGGAATAGACGTCATCAGAGCCATCCATCCGGCATCATCCAATGGCCATAGCTACATTCTGGTGGCCATAGACTACTTTACCAAATGGGTAGAAGCAGCCTCTTACAAAACCATCACAGTTGTAGCCATAGAAAAGTTTATCAAGAATAACATCATAGCACGGTATGGGGTGCCGCACTCCATTATCTCAGACGATGGCAAGAATTTCATAGCTCAGAGATTGGAGGATTACTTGCAGAGCCTCAAGATCAAACATCACAGTTCTTCCCCGTACCACCCACAGATGAACGGTGTTGTGGAGTCAGTAAATAAGAATTTAATCAAGATCCTAAAGAAGAGTGCCGAGACACATAAGGATTGGCACGAAAAGCTCCTCTATACGGTATGGTCCTACAAAACTTCGGTCCGAACATCAACAGGAGCGACACCTTACTCATTGGTATACGGCATGGAAGCGGTCCTACCAGTTGAAGTAGAGAACCCATCACTTAGAATCTTGACGGAGGTTGAGCTAGAAAAAGCTGAATAGGTCGAGGACAGATACATCCAGCTGAATTTGATCAACGAGTGTAGACTACAGGCCATGTACAATGTCCGCTGCTACCATGCAAGAATGGCAAGGTCATATCAGAAAAGAGTCCGACCTAGGTGCTTCGTGCTTGGTGATCTGATTTTACGGGCCATACATCTTCCTGACAATTGAGGCAAATTCCGACCTAACTGGCATGGTCCCTACATCATCAAGTAAGTCTATTCGGGAGGTGCAACAATCCTCGAAGATATGGACAACGTTGAGTTACCTGAGCCAGTCAACATATCTAAAGAAGTACTACCAATGAGCGGAAGGCGTGTATCCTCGCCTTGCGAAATATCCTTTTCTGCATCGTGCATCATCCATTACTCCATCGTGCATGCACATTTCTAAAATAAAAGACAATCCAAGTGCATCTAATCCATAGCATTTGCTCTTTTACTTTCATGCACATCAGTAACTTAAGTGCATCAATAATTGCATGCATCTATGCATAAAAGCATCAACATCACATCCCGATGACGAAAATCAGAATAGCTAGCCTACTTGAGAAGGGTTTATACCTCTTCAGTTGATACTACTTAGGCATTCTAGCGAGGAAGGGAGCCACCACCCAACCATGGTCAAGCGAAATGTCCAAACTCCCATAGGGACTTACACCTCTAAAGGGAGATAAAATGTTAGGAGCGAGCATGAGTGTGAGCCAAAATAGAAAAATAAACATATCCACAAGGGCATAAAAGAAATAAGAAGACAGAAGTTGATGATAGAAGCTAGCCCTAAAAGAGAGAGGCAAGTAGGCCAACTTTACCCCTATCACTCACCTTGGGGAGGAGTCGAAGCAAGCATCCAAAAATCCAAGCGACAAAAGGGACTAGCCACCCCTTGCATACAATTCCAGTAACCCCCTCCAAATCTGGATGCCTATTACCCCCAAGCAAGGTTTACAGTGGGCCTACATGCCTAAGAGGGAGAAAAGAAATAAGACAAACTCAAAAAAGTAGGTTTAAGTCCCCAAGAGTTTGGCACGGAGCCTTACCTACTAAATCATCCATCCCAGAGAGCCACCAACAACCTAGAAATCTGGGTAGCGTCTTGTGAGTCAAGGTCTTCTCCTCTTCTCATAGCAGGCATCATTAGCATTCCAAATCCTGAGGGATGATGCAATAAAACACTATCATTCCTGCATACTTTATCTTTTGTCCACTTTGGAAGGTCTTGCTGAGTCCTAAACTAGGGGCATATCAGCTGCTCCTTGGCCAAAGACCTAGCTGAGGATACCATACACCAGGGGCATGTCGGCTGCCTTTGTGGTGATAACCTTCCCCGTTAACCAGGGGCATGTCAGTTGTCCTGTTGGTTGACCCTTTTTGGGACAATATCTTAGTCCAAAACATGTTGTCTGCTGCTCCATAGCTCGAGCGCAAAAACGAAAACACCGACAGCCATGAGCCTTTGAGATTAGAGCAAAGTCAGAATATCAGTACTCCCCTAATCAGCAGGCGAGAGCACAATCGACAGTCCGATGCCAAAGACGAACTCCCCAGAAGTCAGTCAGTGACACGACAGCAAGCCCAGAATGGTCAGCAACCATCCAGCAAGTCCGTCTATTCGAGGAGAAAACAATGCCCTTGTGAAACCCTTACCAAGCCGAGCCCCTTGCATCAGTGTAGAATCTGAGCAATGATTTATCCAGATCAACCATCATCATCCTATAGACAGAGCAGTCACATAGTGAAACAGGCGAGCCACAAACAAGAACAAACCTCCTAGCTAGCAAGCAAGTTGCACATAACCTTCATCCCTTTTCTCGTAAATCCTCTAAGTCCGGAGGAGATCTGAGTTGCTGGTTCCTTGTGTCCTAGGACTGGCATTTGTCTTTTTCTCTCGCGACTCCTCTAAATCCAGAGGAGATCTGAGTCACTAGTTCCATGTGTCTTAGGACCAACATTTATCCCTTTCCTCGTGATTCCTCTGAACCCAAAGGAAACCTGAGTCGCTGGTTCCTTGTGTCCTAAGACCGGCATTTGCCTTTTTCTCTTGCGACTCCTCTAAGTCCAGAGGAGATTCGAGTCACTGGTTCCTTGTGTCCTAGGACTAGCATTTATCCCTTTTCTCGTGATTCCTCTGAACCCAAAGGAGATCCAAGTCGCTAGTTCCTTGTGTCCTAGGACTGGCATTTATCTTTTTCTCTCGCGACTCCTCGAAGTCTGAAGGAGATCGAGTCATTGGTTCCTTGTGTCCTAGGACCAGCATTTATCCCTTTCCATGTGATTCCTCTAAACCCGGAGGAGATCCAAGTCGTTGGTTCCTTGTGTCCTAGGACCGGCATTTGTCTTTTTCTCTCGCGACTCTTCTAAGTCCGAAGGAGATCCGAGTCGCTGGTTCCTTGTGTCCTATGATCGGCATTTGTCTTTTTCTCTCGCGACTCCCCTAAGTCTGGAGGAAATCCGAGTTGCTGATTCCATGTGTCCTAGGACCGGCATTTGTCTTTTTCTCTCGTGACTCCTCGAAGTCCAGAGGAGATCCGAGTCGCTAGTTCATTGTGTCCTAGGACCAACATTTATCCCTTTCCTCATGATTCCTCTAAACCAAGAGCAGATCTGAGTCGCTGGTTCCTTGTGTCCTAGGACCAGCATTTGTCTTTTTCTCTCACGACTCCTCTAAGTCCGGAGGAGATCCGAGTCGCTGGTTCCTTGTGTCCTAGGACCGGCATTTGTCTTTTTCTATCCCGACTCCTCTAAGTCCGAAGGAGATCCGAGTCGCTAGTTCCTTGTGTCCTAGGACCAACATTTATCCCTTTCCTCGTGATTCCTCTTAACCCAGAGGAGATCCGAGTCGCTCGTTCTTTGTGTCCTAGGACCGGCATTTGTCTTTTTCTCTCGCTACTCCTCTAAGTCTGGAGGAAATCCAAGTCGCTGGTTCCTTGTGTCCTAGGACCAGCATTTATCCCTTTTTTTCGTGATTCCTCTGAACCCAGCGGAGATCCAAGTCGCTACTTCCTTGTGTCCTAAGAGAGGCATTTGTCTTTTTCTCTCGCGACTCCTTTAAGTCCGGAGGAGATCCGAGTCGCTGGTTCCTTGTTTCCTAGGACCGGCATTTGTCTTTTTCTCTCGCGACTCCTCTAAGTCCGAAGGAGATACGAGTCGCTGGTTCCTTGTATCCTAAGACCGGCATTTGTCTTTTTCTCTTGTAACTCCTCTAAGTCCAAAGGAGATCTGAGTCGCTGGTTCCTTGTGTCCTAGGATCGGCATTTTTTTTCTCTCGCAACTTTTCTAAGTCCAAAGGAAATCCGAGTCACTGGTTCCTTGTGTCCTAGGACCTGCATTTATCCCTTTCCTCGTGACTCCTCTGATCCTAGTGGAGATTCGAGTCGCTATTTTCTTGTATCCTAGGAACAGCCTTAATCCCTTTCCTTGAGACTCTTCTGATTCCAATGGAGATCCAAGTCGTTATTTCCTTGTATCTTAGGAACAACATTTATCCTTTTCTCACGACTCCTCTAAGTCCGGAGGAGATTCGAGTCGCTATCTCCTTGTATGCTAGGAACAGCCTTTGTCCTTTTCTCACGACTCCTCTAAGTCCGGAGGAGATCTGAGTCGTTGGTCCTTGTGTCCTAGGATCAGCATTTATCCCTTTCTTCGAGACTCCTCTTATCGCAGTCGAGATCTGAGTCACTGTTTCCTTGTATCCTAGGAACAACCTTTATCCTTTTCTCGGGACTCCTTTAAGTTCGGAAGAGATCCAAGTCACTGATTCTTGATGCCCTAGGAATAGCATTTATCCTTTTCTTGCGACTCCTCTAAGTCCAAAGGAGATCCGAGTCGCTGTTTCTTTGTATGCTAGGAACAGCCTTTGTTCTTTTCTCGCGACTCCTCTAAGTTCGGAGGAGATCCGAGTCGCTGGTTCCTTGAGTTCTAGGACTAACATTTATCCCTTTCCTCATGACTCCTCTGATCCTAGTGGAGATCCGAGTCGCTGGCTCCTTGTATCCTAGGACCAACATTTATCCTTTCCTTGGGACTCCTCTAAGTCCAGAGGAGATCCAAGTCGCTGGTTCCTTATATCCTAAGACCAACATTTATCCTTTCCTCGAGACTCCTCTAAGTCTAGAGGAGATCCGAGTCGCTGTTTCGTTGTATCCTAAGAATAGCCTTTATCCCCTTCCTCGAGACTCCTCTAAGTGCGGAGGAGATCTAAGTCGCTGGTTCCTTGTATCCTAGGACCAGCATTTATCCTTTTCTCGAGACTCCTCTAGGTCCGGAGGAGATTCGAGTCGCTGATTCCTTGTGTCCTAGGACCAGCATTTGTCCTTTCCTCTCGCGACTCCCCTAAGTCCGAGGAGATCCGAGTCCCTGATTCCTTGGGTCCTAAGGCTAGCATTTTTTCCTTTCTCTCGTGGCTCCTCTAAGATCGAAGGAGGTTCGAGCTGTTGGTTTCTTGTATCCGAGGACCGACTCCTTTTCCCTGGGCTGATAACCCTAACTATCTGGTGGTGAGTACGTCAACTCATCACAGGGCTGATGACCCTAATCATTCGGTGATGAGTTCGTCAACTCATCACCAGGCAGGTAACCTTGTGTACTCAGGCAGCAAACATGACAGCTTTGTCTAGTAGTCTCCTTTGCACAGTTTTAGGGTGGCTACTGACATATGACTCAGCATTTGACAGCAATTTATGACTTTTCTATTTGCATTGGACTATATGAAATATTGTGTGTGTGGAACAAAGTGATTTGTCATTCTGAATACTCTTTTAATAATGTTCTGCAGACTTGAATCAAGAAAGGCCGCGGCTCTCCTATTAGTCATGGGCTTCCTTACAATGGTCGTACCGATGAGTTGCTCAGAGGTCCTTCGGACATGGATCGGAAAGTTAACAAATGATGATCGTGACAAGTGCGGACTTGGAGAATCTCCTCGAAATTCTTAGACATTGCAAATGTGGAGGTCTCCCATTACTTTTTATGTGCAGTCACTCGGTTTTGGAAGCCTACAAACTACACATTTTGCTTCAAAAGAATTGAGCTGACCCCTACTTTGGAAGAAGTTCGTCAAGTGTGCTGTCTGCCAAAGTTCCTTGGGCCCTCTATATTTATGCGGTGAGATGGATACTCTTTGGTGCTGAATGAACTGACCGAGCTGCCGACTGGTGATTGTTGTCGTCAATTGATCTGTAATAATGGGTAGTCTCCTATGTTACAACTGATTTACTTTGACAAGATAGCCAAGATGCGCACCTCCGTGGGCTATGAGCTGTGGCTGAGAGGTTTCGTCGTCCACTTCTTAGGCGAGCTGGTGTTCAGCCATGTCCGGACAGTCGTGAACATTGAGGTTGCAGAAATTACTTTGACGGTGATAACCCGTCAGATAGACCTCACCCCTATTATCCTGGCAAAGACTTATCGAGCCCTTGACCAATCACTACGACGGTGTTGACATTTCTATGGTTGTGGAGCCTTGGTACAGATATTGTTGGCCGCTCATCTGGGTGCAGAGGTCTTATGCCCTCAACGGTCAAACTTCAAGTCTTATTGCCAAAGTGGTCACGCTTGCACACTAACATCAGTTCGCAAGGAGTATGAGCGACTGGAGAGGTTGACAGAAGACAAGGTGACTTGGTGCATCATTCCTTCGGCAACTCACAACTTTGAAGCTTTCTTCAATGGTACTGACATGAAACTTCATCCTCCCAAGACTGTCCGGTGGTGTCAAATATCATCCTATCCGTGTGATGCAGTAGTTTGGTTACCAATAAGACTCCTTTTCTCAAGGACCGATGCCAACTCGATTTTAGGAGTATCCCTTGAGCTCTTGCGCGGCGACAAAAGAACTGTCACGCCTGCTAACTGGCTCCATCCGATCAAGCGACCTTGCAGTCATAGAAGGCAAGGGTTGTTTAGTTGAATACGAAGCCGAAGTGGAGGAAACCTGGCCAATCTGCGGAGCAGTCTCAAGTCCTACACTGTTTCCAAAGGTAAGAGGCTCTAAGAGGCCCAGGGATGACCCAAACTGTTGACACTTGTTTATGCTACTTGTTCACCACAGACTGAAAATAACTGTAATCACATCATTATATTTGAATGCTATAATAAATTCATTGGGACACATTTGCCAGCTTGTTTGGATGATTGTGATTGATAGGGAATTGCCATAGCAGTAGCGTGTGCTCAACTACTTCAAACTGATGCCTTATTTCAGACTGTCGACTTAGCACTGGGATCTACCCAGCTAACAGTCGGGAATATCGTTTTGTTGCCCTGACCTGGACAAACGAAGCCACCCTAGGTTTCTGTACCAGTTGGGGCAGAATTCAATCTGTCTTGTTGGGACTTGTTCAAGTCGAACCAGTGTCACTTCTTTCCTTTCCTAGACCAAGCGAGGTCTAAATGATCCCATCCCAGGTTCGCTCCAGATGGGATGAATCTTGGTGCCACTTACTTTATCTACCATCAGACTGATAGCCCTAACTATCCGATAATGAGTCTGTCAACTCACCATCGAGCTGATAGCCCTAACTATCCAGCTAACAACTATCATATTGTCAAGAGCGGGCTGATAGCCTTAACTATCTGATGATGAATCCGTCAACTCACCATCGAGCTGATAGCCTTAACTATCCGGTTGACAACCGTCATATTGTCAAGAGCGGGCTGATAACCCTAACTATCCAATGATGAGTCTGTCAACTCACCATCGGGCTAATAGATCTAGTGAGGAGTCCGTCAACTCATCATCGAACTGATAACCCTAACTATCCGGCAATGAGTTCGTCAACTCATCATAGGACTGATAACCCAAACTATCCGGTCGATAGGTCCATCAACTTATTATACTTTGTCCCTTAGTTTGCAAGTTTGGTAGTCTTACCTAATGCCCTTTTTCTCGGGCTGATACCCCAAACTATCTGGTTGACAACCATCACACTATTAGGAGCGGGTTGATACCCCCAGACTATCCGGTTGACATCCGTCATCAGTCTATCCTCAGTCGGCAAGTCCGATATCTTGCCATGCATTCTCCCGGGCCAAAAGGTCCGTCATTTGCCAAGTTTCGCCCTTGTCATGCGACGAGCTCGACAGCCTTGTCCAGGCATCCCTTGGCGCGAGTAGGGAAATCACTCACACTCCCCTTCGAGAGCTGAGTTACCCACTCATCATCAGCATCACCCTCATGCATCACCTAGCATCAGGGTCATCCTGTGCATTAGCAGCATGCATGGGCCACGCGTCATGACTTTTTGGTGCATCCGCCGAATAAGTGGCTCACGGCCCCATAGTAAATACCACTCTCCTGCGGACTCAGGTGGGGTGTCTTGTCAACCTTGACCATCGGTCTCGAATCCCTAGACCTCGCTCAGGGAGGGGCATCTGTAGACACCCCGATTTTGAAGTCACTTGGCAGCAGGTTCCTCTAGAAAGATGTTCTGGTTACGACCACCAAAATCCTAATTTTCAAACCTTAGAATCCTAAACCCTAGCTCCACCAAAACACTCAAGTCCACACAAGCCCAATTAGGCCCACACTAGTCCACTCTGACCTAATCAAAATGAAAACCAAACAAAACACATTTAAAACATTTAAAATCCAATTAATAAAAAAAAAACCATAATTCAAGTCAAAACCAAATAAAATACACTTGAAATCAAATTAATCAAATAAAAACCCTAACTAAAACACAAAAACCCTAAATTGAACTGAAAACCCTAATTAAAACACAAAAACCTTAAATTAAAATCCAAAACCCAAATTAAAACACAAAAAACCCTAAATTAAAATCCAAAACCATAATTGAACTCAAAACTCTAATTAAAACACAAAAAACTCCAAATTAAAATCCAAAACCCTAATTAAAACACAAAAACCATAAATTAAAATCCCAAAACCCTAATTTAACTCAAAACCCTAATTAAAACACAAAAAACCCAAATTAAGCAAATAAAAACCCAAACTGAAACACAAAAATCCTAATTAAAGGTCAAAATTAATTAAAATCCACTTAATCAAGTGAATGCCCTAATTAAAATACAAAAACCTTAAATTAAAATCCAAAAAACCCAAAACCCTAATTACAACACAAAAAAACCTAATTAAGCTAAAAACCCGAATTAAAACACAAACGAAACCTAATTAAACTAAAAACCCTAATTAAAACCCAAAAACCCTAATTAAACTCAATATCCTAAATAATTAAACCAAAAACTCTAAATTAAAATCCAAAACCCAAATAAAACCAATAACCCTAATTAAAACACAAAAACCCTAATTAAACTCAAAATCCTAATTAATTAAACCAGAAACAATAAATTAAAATCCAAAACCCTAATTAAACCAAAAACCCTAATTAAACACAAAATCCTAATTAATTAAATCAAAAACACTAAATTAAAATCCAAACCCCTAATTAAATCACAAAAACCCTAATTAAACTCAAAATCCTAATTAAAATCCAAAGCCCTGGAAATTAAAATAATTAAAACCTAAAAACCCTAAAACAATTAAAACCCTAATATAAAACCAATTAATTAAACCCTAAGCCACAAAATCAAAAACTTAATTCAAATCACAAAACCCAAATGAAAACCCAAAAATCAAAACCCTAAAACTCCCAAAACAAAAATAAAAACAAAAAAACTAAAATAATTAAAACCCCAATTTAAAACCAATTAATTAAACCTTAATCAGAAATTTAATTAAAATCATAAAACATAAATAAAAGCCTAAACCTAAAACCTTAAAAACAAAACCCTAAAACAAAATCAGAAAAACCCTAAAACCCAAAGCCCAATTCGTAGGCCCAAACCATCCCACAGCACCCATTTATTCTCAACCAAAAACTTAGATAAAATCAAGAAATAATTCTGACAAGTCCATGATCTCTGGCAAGATTTCCGGCGATCAATCCTGAGAACTCCAGAGCCTCTCCCCGATCTCCCGCGATCTTCGGACCTTCCTCCTCCGTCACGTGCTTCATCCAACGATGCTAGCCCCCAGAGGAAAGGGATCAACAGCTCCAGAAGAGGCCTGTCGGAGCTTAAAAAGGGACTCGCCGCCGACTGACAAGGATCCATCGGTAGCCTCTCCAAGCGCGCCTAGAACCTCCTCCTCCCTACACCTAAATGACCAGAGCACCTTTTCACGAATCTGGAGCCCCTCTTTCCATTCATTTTCACAACACAGAGCCTTTAGCCACCATCGCCCGAGCAACTAGAGGGCTACCGTCGAGCGCAACCAAGAAGGACATCAGGCTTCATCCAGGTAATCACCCCTCCTTTTACCTTCAATTCATGTTGATTTAGGGCTCGTAGAACCCCTCTAGGCCAGCTTGTCGATGTTGCCAGCCCTGTCTGCCTTATTGCGCCTCTATGATGATGGGTTCACCACCTCCGACGAGCCTATAGCCTCCCTTGCGGTGGGAGGAGGTCTATAAGGTCCCTCCTACCTCTTCCTCCTCCTCCTCCTGGAGCTCGCTAACTCTGAAGGAGCTTCTTTGGCCTCCCGTAGACACGACGGAATCCTACCGTTGCCGCTGCCCTGCCACCGTCGATCGACGCCGTCGAGGCACCGGAGCCATCCAAGCACCGATGCAACCTCCGCGCACCTCCCCGACGGTCCTCAGGCTCCCATGAACCCCAAAGAACCTCTGTCCTGCCGCCTGGACGGCCATAGTGCCCCAACGACCCACCGCCGTTATCACCGCCAACGCAGGAGATGGGAGGAACACCTCAGGCCATCCTGGTCCACGCCAATTCTTCCCAAAGCCTTGTCGTGACTCCCTGAAGCTCTCCCGGTCCTCGCCACGTCGCTCCAACCGCTGCGCCACCGTCAGCCACTCCGTCGTTGTCTTCCCCAACGCCGACAGACCACCCCCCAGGAGCGCGAGGTGAGGGAAGCACCCCAGGCTTCCCTAGCCTTGTCCAACCTGCCGGAGACTCCCGCTGTGACTCCCTCTAGCTCCCTGAGCAGTCGTCGGAGCCATCCATTCACTACACCGCCACTAAGCTGTCGTCGGAGGTCGCACTGGAGGGGAACGTCGATGGCCTTCTGCGATCTTTGAAGAGGAACATTTTGGGCCTAGGCCCCTTAGTTTAGGTTTTATTCTTAGGTCCTTAGGTTATTACTTTTGAGTCCTTTTTCGTTACATCTGGGTCCAGTTATTTGTTTTTCAGTCCCTGTAGTTTTAAAAAAACTTTCAATTATTTATTTATCTCTATAAGATTTGCATATAATCCCCTACACATTTTAATTTTTACATCTTTATTGCATTCATGCTTGTTTTATCACATTTAGGTCCCTGAAGTCATGATTTCTTTGCACTTAAATCCTAAATATTTGCATTTGGCCCCTTGAACTTTTTAAAATGAGTTTTCCCTATGAAATTTGCATTCTGAACCCTGAAGGATTTTAAAATCACAATGACCATCATTAAAATTGAATTTTTATCACATTTAAGTCCTGATCTTTTGCATTGAGCCCCTAGAGTTTTAAAAAATGAGTTTTCTTTGTGAATTTTGCATCCTAAACCCTAACAAACTTCATAATTACACTAATCAACATAAAAGCCCAATTTTCATCACATTCAAGCCTAGAATTTTTACATATATGTCCCTGAGTTCTTAATAAACAATTCCTGAGTACAAAAAATTTACATCTAGACCGTTAGATTAATTTTAAATCCATCATTTAGGGTTTTAAATGTCTTCTTGCATATTTTGATATTTTCCACTTGTTGCATTTCATGTTTTGCATTTAATCATAGGTTCCATTTAAAAATCATGTTTGCATTGTTAAATAGCCTTTGATTTCATATTTTGGTCACATTTGCACTTATATGTGAATTTTGCACATTAGACCCTGAGTTTTCAGGAAATCACCCAGGTGTAATTTTCACTCATCTTAGTGTCACGTTGTCATTTGATCCATCATCTGCATATTAGAATAGAAGTCATTGGGTATATTCTAATCTCGATTCTCGTTCTTTTTGTGAATTTTACATTTTGGTCCTCGTACTTGTTCTTTACTGTGTTTACATCATTTTATGATTCTAAGACCTTGTCATTTTCATGATTTCTTGCCAATAACATTTGCTTGACATTTGACATACATGTTGGCATATCTCAGACCATGTATCATCCCCATACATGCATTTATCACATATAGCCACTAAAATAACCAAATTGCCCTTGTACCACCAATCCATGCACCTGCATGTTAATTTTTGCACTCAGTCTTGCATAACCCTTGTCCAAGTCATTCCATAGCACTTTTTACACACTTAGGTACACGTTCATGCATTTTATATAGTTTTTTTCACATCTGCGTATTCGTCCATACCTTTTAGCGAGCAGGCATCTCATGCTTTTTCTTACTGGAATTTTTCTTCACTTTGTTTTTGGAGTCCCTTATCTGACATTCGATTTGATTGTCTTTACTCCTATGTTTCGAATTTTTCCCGATTTGATTTGGATTTCATTGCCCTAGGGCGTATACGAATTGACCGAAAGGCCCATAGTGGCCCATTTGCGGATTATTTCTCCCTTTTGATTTTCACAACTTTTTCCATGATTTTAAGGACTTGGGTTGACCACACTTTTGATGACAGTACGGTTTTCCAAGGTGTTCCTTCAAAAACATTGTTATTTTATGTGAATTTCCTCACATGCCAAAGTTTGCTTGTTTTGCATGAACTTCTTCGCAATTTTTCTATCTTGATTCCCGTAACGTCTTTCACGGTTCTTGTAGATACCCCAATTTTGAGCTCATTTGGCAGCAGGCTCCTCCGGTTGATGCTCTGGTCGCGACCAACAAAACCCTAGTCCACGTAGGTCCCAATCAGACCCACACTAGCCCACATGACCCAATAAAACACTAAAACCCATTAAAATTCACTGAAAACAAATAAGACATTAATCCAACTTAAAATCCACTGAAAAGCAAGTAAAA
>JAMKQA010062694.1:0-11045 GCA_024699735.1 Posidonia australis
TTTCCATGAGATATTGAAACATGGCTTATGTGTATGAATATGGACCCATGTGAGGGGTGATTGCATGGTACAAAGACCATGAAAGAATGTGTGGGTTTAAAGACCACAGGTAATAAATTGATGCATAATGCATGTGATTTGCAAAGAGTTTTATGAATAGAAAATGGTTTTGATAAATGTTTTGAAAAGACAAATTGCATATGATTTTAAAGAAATTAAAGGAAATTGTAGGAACCACAATGAAACCAGGACTTGTCGACGAGGTAGTAAGACCTCTAGAGATCTCGGGGACGTGTCCATGGTTGTGGTTGCCGAGTTTGCGGTCCGAGGTAGAAGCCTCGAGACTGTGGTGGTACTGTAGGACCCGGTGTATGAGAGACCCGGACTACCCTCAGTGCCGGTGCTAGACGGGTCTGGGGTTAGAGTCCCCAGGTGCTCGGGCACCAGGGCGTCAACGCACTCCGTGCTTGTACCAGTGAGGGTACATTTTGAGGCTGCGGCCGGGGTAGTTGAACTCCAGCGCGGGGTGGGTGACTTTCCTGTCACTCACGCGTGTTTTCCTTGTCCCCTTTGTTTCAGGTGCTCAGGTGTAGGAGCAGTCTAGTCTAGTGCATCTTTTCGAGCCATGTTTGCCGCACACAGGTCTGGGTGATTAGTTTTATTTATTTAATTCTATTATTTAGATTATTTTGGCTACTCTTGGATAGTTCTTGTACTGTTGTGTAGCACCGGGTGTTACATCCTACTATCCTTTTCTTTTCTTGGATTTTCGCAGACGCGAAATCCTTTTTACATGTGACTTTGGCCAAGCAGTCAAAGTCGACCTTTGACCGGATGGTCGAGGTCCTTTCCTTTTCTTGGATTTTCACCGACGAGAAATCCTTGTGTGTGACTTTGACCAGGTGGTCAAAGTTGTTTTTTGACCGGGCGGTCAAGGTCCTTTCCTTTTCCTAAATTTTTGCGGTTGCAAAATTCTTGTGCGTGACTTTGATCGGGGGGTCAATGTTGAACTTTGATCAGGCGGTCGAGGTCCTTTCCTTTTCCTAGATTTTTGCAGGTGCAAAATCCTTATGCATGACTTTGACTGGGCGGTTAAAGTCGACCTTTGACCGAGCGGTCGAGGTCCTTTTCTTTTCCTGGATTTTCGCAAACGCGGAATCCTTTTTGCGTGTGACTTTGGCCAAGCGATCAAAGTCGACGTCCTTTCCTTTTCTTGGATTTTCACGAATGCAAAATCTTTGTGAGTGACTTTGATTGGACGATCAAAGTCGACCTTTTACTGGGCGATCGAGGTCCTTTCCTTTTCCTGGATTTTTGTGAGTGTGAAATCCTTGTGCGTGACTTTGACCGGGTGATCAAAGTCGACCTTTGATTGAGCGGTTGAGGTCCTTTCCTTTTCCTAGATTTGTGCAAGTGTGAAATCCTTATGCATGACATTGACTAGGCGGTCAAAGTCAACCATTAACCTGGCGATCGAGGTCCTTTTCTTTTCCTGAATTTTCGTGGGGACAAAATCCTTGTATGTGACTTTGAACGGGCGGTCAAAGTCGACCTTTGACTAGACAGTTGAGGTCATTTTCTTTTCCTGGATTTTCACAAGCCCGAAATCCTTTATGCTACTTCGTACCGTGTGGTCGAAGTCATTTGTCCTCTTCTTGTGTTTCGTGGGCGAAACCCATTGCTCACCCTATGTCCATGCGAACAGGGCCTCCTGTTTATTGTTTGACAAATCATATGTTTTGTCATACACCGTTGTTTTGGGCTGGTAACCCCAACTACTCAGTTGACAACCATTAAATTATCTAGCGTTTGGGTTGACAAGACTTGGTTGACTTGTCTTGTCTCATCTCTTTGGGTTGATAACCCTAATAATTCGATTGATGACTTTGATAACTTATCACGCCCCTTCCGCTGGTGTCCCTGTACATAGGTTTTCTTTGGTTCTTATAACACCGCTTTAGCATTAGCATTGGCATTGCATCTGCTTTCGACATCTATTTTTGTATGCAACATTAGCATCAGCATTGCATTTACATTCAGTATCAGCTCTTGTATTGGCATTTTAGCTTATCACTGCATTGGCATTGCATTGATTTCCAGCATTTGGCTCTGTGTTCATGTTAGTTGTACTTTTGCATTTGCATTTTCGCATTCGGCAACAAGTCATAACTTTCGATACATCCACCGGATAAGTAACCTAATGCCTATAGCAAACGTCACCTTCCCGTAGCCTTGAAAATAGGGGTGTCTTGTCAACCCTTAGCATCGGTCTCAGTTTCCTCTGTCTGTCGACCTCGTTCAGGGAGAGACATCTGTAGACACCCCGATTTTGAGGTGGCTCGTTGATGGATCTAGTGGCGATGAATTCAGATCTTGCTTTTTAAAACTCAAAGTCTTCCAAGTGCATCGAATCAAACTAGAGCCATAGGTTAAAGTCCAGGTGTAAATCCTACATCCTATTAACCCAGCACAAACTCTTGCACATTAGGCTAGCATATCAATTTAGCACATTTAGCCAGCATACCTGAATAGCACATTTGGATAGCACACCAAGATAGCACACGTGACCGGAACACCAAGCTGGATCAAGCTGGCGCACCAATCTGGCACACCTCAGTAGTGCACCAACACAATTTCCAGGTCGTTGGCTCTTCATTTCCCTAACGGTGCTCTTACCATCATACCCATGTTGTGCTATTATTCTCCACTATAATCAGCATGATGATCCTTCATTTGGTCTTGGGTGGAGTCCCTTGGTTTCCCAAGGCCTTAGAAATTCCAGAACTCCCAAGTTTCATTCACTATATAATGCCTTGGATAGTCATTGGTGAAGGGAGGTTGGAAAAAGAGAGTGAGGAAAAGAGAAAAGAGCCCTTGCATCTTAGCATAGAGACACTCACGACCTAGCAGTTTCCCATAGCCAAAACTTTCATCTCCAAACAGGAAATCACCCACTTAGCCTAGGAAGAAATCTCCTCACCCATATCCTCCAGAAAACACCTCATCTTACATCACATGGAGACAACTTGGGAGGAAGGAGCTGTTTTTCCAACCACTAGAGCCCACTTCAAGCCATTCGTGGGGAGGAACAAGAGCACAATAATCAGGTAAGCACTCAGTCCTTGTCATGTAGCTAGTCTATGTTCATAAGATATGAGATTTTTTTCATGGTTATTAGCTCTTTTGCGGATATTTCTCATGATGGTTTGTATGCTGAATTTTGTGTTTGTTGGAGTGTATTTGTAGAGCATGGCACTCTTTTGGGGATATGTTCTTTCATGGATATAACCAATTTTCATTGATGGGGATCATATGCTTAATTTTCTGCTTCCATGTTCATTTCTTATGGATTATATGTATGGTTGAGTTCACGCTTGGTTTTTTTGCTCATGCTTTGATGAATCTCGTGAATGGCCACTTTATCCGTGGGATTTTGTTGGTTTTGTGATGATGCAAGAGGTCTAATTTGATGGATTCATGACTCCTTTGCATGCCTTTGCAAGCCTTTATGCTCTATGTAGTTTGCCTTCTCTTCCATGTTGTTCCTTTTTTATGTTTTAGTTTTTGGTTTTGTGCATTAGCCATTGCTTCGTGATTTTTATTAAGATAGGAGTGTGGTTTGTGTGAGGCTTCTTGTCTTTGAGCACAAGACCCATTCATGGTTTCATGGGTTTTCATTCATTCCTTTATAGCTTCATGGAAGAGGGGTCAACTCATGTACGTTTGGTATGGTTTTAGCTTTGCATTACTCCTATTCTTCTTTGATTTTCCTAGTTGCATCATGGAGGTCTTAGGAGGATTCCTAAAGTAGGCCTAGGGGTCCATGGCCCTTAGAAGTAAAAGGAACCCATATGAATCCATGAGAATCATAGGAGTAAGGAAGATGTTTTTGAATCATGCTTCTCATGTAAATGCATCTTCTGACATCTAGGTGGAGTTTACAGAAAGCCTTTAGCATATTTACATGATTACATATAGCATGGCACATTAGTTTAGTTTACTATCTGTTCTGCAAGTTTTAGGTCTCACCTCAGAAGTGCACCAAACTGGCACATTTCAATGGCGCATCTGAGTGGCTCACTGAATTGGAGCACCATCCATGTGCAGCTGTCTAGCGCACCGGACAGGCCCACCTGCCTTTTTCAATGTGCAAACAGTAGCCTTTGGCATATCATTTTGCATGATTCCTGATTTGTTTTGACTCTAGTTTTTCTTGTGTGTTTTCCTAGATATACCAGGATCATACCTGCATGATTTCAAACTCATACATACATGATAGCATAGGTTTTGCATGTAGCAAAGCGAGGACATTAGCCACTCAATCTTAGTGGGTCAATGGCCATGTCGGTGTAATATCTTCGCATCGATGCTTGGTTCATAACTTGAGTAACATTACAAAGCATTAAGACACATCCTATAGTCTCTCTACCCATATTTAGCATAAGGCACAACATGCACATAGCATAGCATTGCTTATCGCCCTTGGGCGTACTGAAATGGATTGTAAAGCCAATATAACCAAATAAGTGAGCGAAAAGGCAAAGAAAGACCGACTTGTCGGGCGCACGGGAGTGCCTAATACCTTTCCTGTGTGTAATAGGGATCCTTACCCAACTTTCTGGTTCGTAATGACCTTTTCCATTAGCACGAATTATGTACATTTGCATTATTTTCATTGTTTTAAAACAGTTTTCCTTGTCTCCCGTTTTAAGTAGATTAGGTGGCAACTCTTGCATTTTATCGTTTTTTATCGCTTTGTACCGTAACTTTGCTAGCCCTCATGCGTTCAGCCTTTCGCACCACCCATGAAACTATCGCCGGTATGGTTACAACAAGAAAAGCACATTAACAGTTGAAGAATCATTACATGTAAATTTTGATGAAAATGCCATTAAAACCATTAACATTGACTATGAAGAAGAAAATTTTGAAAACACTTTCAAATTTTAAATAATGAAGAAACTAATCAAAATAGGGACAACCAAGGAAATAAGACCAAAGATTGGCAATATATACCTAGTCATCCTAAGGAACTTGTAATAGGAAAAGTTTCTGAAGGAATCTTAATTAGATCCAAACTTGATCATAAATATGCCACATATGCATTTGTATCATCCATTGAACTAAGCACATGAAAGAGGCATGTAGTGATGAATTCTAGATCATTGTCATGCACGAAGAACTAAATTAATTTAAAAAGAATAATGTTTGGGAACTTGTTTTAGAACCTAAAAATCATAAAATAATAGGGACAAAATGGATATTTAGAAATAAGCTAGATGAATTAGGGAATTTAGTTAGAAATAAGGCTAGGTTAGTTGTTCAAGAGTATAATCAGGACGAAGGGTTAGAATTTGATAAAACCTATGCTGTTAGTCAATGCTAGTCATATGAATTTCAAGTTATTTCAAATGAATGTCAAGAGTGCATTTCTAAATAGGGACATAGAAGAAGAAGTATATATAAAACAACCTCCAGAATTTGCGGATGAAATATATCTTGATCATGTATATAGACTAAATAAGGCATTATATGATTTGAAGCAAGCTCCTAGAACTTGGTATGAAAAATTGAAAAGCTTTTTGATAGAACATGGATTTACCGTAGAACAAGTAGATACAACATTATTTATAAAAAATAAAGAAAAGGATATCTTATTGGTTCATATTTATGTAGACGATATTATATTTGGATCAACCAATGAAGAGCTATGTGAAGAATTCTTCAAGTTATGCAAAAAGAAGTTGAAATGAGTATGATGGGTGAATTATAATTCTTTCTTGGTCTTCAAATTAAACACTTAAAGCAAGGAATATTTATTTGCCATGAAAAATATACAAATGAATTGTTGAAGAAATTTGGCATGAAAAACTGTAATATAGCCAAAACACTTATGAGTACTTCACTCAAACTAGATAAAGATGAAAATGGAATAAATGTTGATTAGAAGAAATATAGAGGAATGATTGGATCATTGCTATATTTAACTGTTACTAGACTGGATATTATGTTTAGCATATGCTTGTGTGCAAGATTTCAAGCATTACCTAAGGAATCACATTTAGTAGCAGTTAAAAGAGTGTTTAGGTATTTACAAAGATCTAGAAATTATGGGTTATTCTTTCCTAAAAACTCTTCACTTGATCTTATGACTTATAATGATGCTAACTTTACAGGATGCAAAATGAATAGAAAGAGCACTAGTGGAACCTTTCAATTTTTAAGACATCTTCTAATATCTTGGTTTAGCAAAAAATAAAATAGTGTTACACTTTTAATAACTGAGCCTGAGTATATTGCAGTCGGATGTTATCATGCCCAAGTCATATGAATGAAACAAACTTTAAAAGATTACCGACTAAATTTTTCAACATCTATTTTTTTGTGACAACACTAGTACAATCATTTCATCTAAAAATCTAGTGCATTATTCTAGGGCTAAACATATAGAAATTAGGCATCATTTTCTCAGAGACCATGTCATAAAAAATGATATAAAATTAGAATTTATTCCCACCAAAGAACAATTGGTTGATATATTTACTAAGCCCTTGGATGAACAATAATTTATTAAAATAAGAAGGCCGAGTTGGCGATCGAGGTCTTAGTACATGCTTAATCTATTCCTATTAGCACACAATAATTTAGGTCTTAGCACACAATAATTTATTCCCACCAAAGCTTAATCTATTCCTATTAGATCATTGTTTCAAGATCAAATGCTTATTCCATTTTTATCTTCCATTGGCGACACTAAGTACTATGTCGATTTGGCTAGTTTTAAGTTTGTTTGTGAATCATATTTACTAGGAATAGAACTCCCGTTTGATGAAGCTCTCCTAGGGTAACTATTGAAAATCTCTTCCACAGGGCTAGATATAACTTTAACCATTGAAGAATTAGGTTGGTCTCATTTATAGATCAATAAAACAATTTCTTCAAACAAGAGGAGTACATTTAAACCAAACAAGTTGAATCAACTAACCAAGCAATCGAGAATTATAGCATATATAGTTGCGACCAACTTAGTTCAAAAAAAAAGGTCACTTTGATGAATTTAGTAAATTGGCTTGTAAGGTAGTATATGCAATCACCAAAAGAATACCTGTTAGCTAGTCTAGAGTCTTAATACATTGTATGACCTATGTTAAGACCAAGTTATTCTATGGACCTTGCCTTACATATCTTTTTGAATATTATAGCGTCCCTTTAGAGAACGAGCCCTTATTGGTCGTCAAATCCAAACCCTTAGATAGTGTCGCCATTGATAAGATGAAACAAGCCTTGGAACAATCCAAAAGACTCAAAAGTATCAAGACCTCCATGACATCCATGCTAGTGGCACAAGAAAGGGATAAAAGAGAGAGCTCTGAAGACGGAGAAGTGGAACAAGTTTCTAAGGAACAGATTGAAACATTGAGCAAAGGCATTGAAGAAATTAAGCTTCAACAAGAAGAAAACTTCAAGGCCTTGTGTGAATGACAAAACAAGTTTTTTTAGGATTTCCCCAAGCAATTCACTCAGCTTGAAGAAAAGATGGATGCCTACCATGCTGAGATAATGAAATATCTTCATGGTCATCCTCCTCCATAATGCTCTCAGTAATATAATATGTTTCACATGGATATTATGTTATGAACTTATTATGAATGATTGATTATGTGATATGCAATGAATGTATGATTGTTTTTGAATGAATACTTTTATTATGTCTATGAACTTCTATGGATATCACCTTGGTAAATGCCAACAATTATGAATCATTTAGCAAATAATTTATGATAAGTATGAATAGGTATGAATGAGTATGATGAGTTAGAAAATTGTTTTACTTATAAAGTTATAATGCTCAAAATTTCATCGGCAATCACTACATATTACATTCTGAATGAATACGAGGGTTAAATAGCTATGAAAATTGATTGATATGAACATTAATGTTTTGGAAATACATCCCTAATTTGGTTTTACAATTCTAACTTTTTGCTCATGACAAAAAAGGGGAGAAGTTATGATAGTATGCATCAAGATTATGACATTATGCACATTTTACACAACTCATGATAAATAGGGAGAGTAATATTGGAAATAATAATCATTGATAAAATTTCCTTTAATACCAATTCTTATTGATTGAGGAAGCTAATTGATTAATATTACAGTTTTTGTCGTCATAAAAAAGGAGAAGATTGTTGGAAATGTACGACTACATATTTTATTTTGATGATAACAAAGTGATTACATTGAATATTTTAATACTTGTATTTGAGAAATGTATAGCTTGCAAATCAAGGAGAAATACGAAGAAACTTGCATTGATTCACAAGGAGATAAACTTGAAGAAAAGGCAACCAGGAAAGAAGTATGAAAGCTATTTGAAGAATTGAAAGAACATTCAAGAGCCAAGAAAAAAAAAATTGAGTTTATTTGTAATATTTGGATATAAATTTTTTTCTATCTTTTATTATAATATCTAGGATATGTAATGATCTCTAAACACAAGTCAAAATCCTAGGAAAATAGGTACACCCATGAACCAAGTAGGAACACCTTAGAAAAATCATGCATATAGATTCAGAGTTGCATTCGGTATACTAGATAGAATTGGTATACCAAAATTATGTGTACATGGGATTACTTTGGAACCTAAGTAGAACTATAGACAAATCATTTTTAGGTTCAAGGTTGATTTCAATTTAACAAATGAACTCGGTATACCAAAATTTGAGACAAATGGGGTTTACAACTAAGACTCCTTTCGGCACACCAAATTTGTTCAGAATACTAAATTAGTCGACCACTGTAAACAACTGAAGAGTTTCTGTAGACGAGTAGTTTTCGGTATGTGATGTGTCTTATTTAATTACCACAAGTGCACGGCGTACTATGTAGTATGTGGCAAATATGGGTCGATCCCACAGAGAAAAGTGTTCAAGAACAAAGATTTATTATCAATTACTGAGATGAAAAAATGAGAGAGATGATGACTAAGGACTAAACACTTAAGAAAAATTCAGAATAAATGAAGAACTAGGATTTTTAAATCCATTCATGTAAATATAAATGCGTGATTAAATCCACTCTATGTTTTCCAATTGATCTAAATAATTTAATTCAATGATTCTTATCTTAACAAGCATAATCTATATGCAATGCACCATAGACTATCAAGTCAAGGAATAAAAATACAGAAATCAAATTAAATCAAATGACATATGATGGAATTGAGATTATATATACAACTCTCAATTAAATCTTCCCTAAGCATAGACTAAAAAAATGAAATCAGTGTTAATCTATCAAAGTTTTCGATTCATTGAATGATCTATGTAATATACATCCAACCCACATATTCATAGCATTAAGCATAAAGAGAAAACATAGAGCAATTTAATCATGACATATAATATTACATGAACATCATCTCAATCCTAGATCTACAAGATTAGTTACACATGATTACATAAAACAATAAAATAAAGGAAGGGGAGAGAAGAAATAGAAGACATAATTAAATAAAAAAAACTTTTTATTGAAGGGAACTTGAGATTACATTCATGATCTTCAGGATCTCCCAAAATAGAAGAAAAGAAAGTGAGTCTAAAACCTTGCTTCCTTCCTTCCTTAGGGATCCATAGATCTACATAAGGGGTCCTTTTATAAGCCTACAAGGACTTGCATATGTCAGAGACAAATCTGAATACAAAATTTAATTTTGAATTTTGAATATAAGATATTTACAATTGAGAATCTTATCCAAAGAAGACAAAGTCAAAAATATCTGGTGCAAGTATTTGGAAAGCGTCGGATCATCATCTTAGTGCCTGGGAGGTGTCCATGTAATCTAGGATCTTCTTTGACTTTTTCCACAGCATGGCTGATATTTTGCTAGTATTTAGGCACATGGAAAATATGTGTTTGACCTCTTGACATAGCTCTAGAATTTTCTATACAAAAATCTCTTCTTTTCTGACACAAGTATTCTTTTCCCCCTTATTTTTCGTAGATTCTTTCTAAGTCCTCAAGTTCTGCAAAATTTGCACAAAGCACCTCGAGTAATATTATTTATATACAAAATAGACAAATATGGGAATAAAATATGTATGAATTATGGGTTAATCAAATACCCCCATACCTATCTTTTGCTAGTCCTTGAGCAAAACTGACTCTAACATAACGAAGAAAAAAAGAAAATCCTAACTCACTTTCGCAGGAATCGCGGTTGCACATAGCACGTGCAACAAGCCTTTAAACTCCTAGGTTGCCCTAGTGGATGAGTGGTGTCTCGTGAGAGTTTACAGCGGATCTACCTACAAAATCCCAAAAGAAAAGAGGTGGAGAAATAAAGAAAAGTGAAAAATAAAGAAAAAGAAAAATTCTAAGGTATCCACATTAACCTACTCAACTAAAAAGATTTAAAGTTTCCTAATGTCTTAATTCTCTGATTTAACCATTGTTGAGAACCCTTATCCTGTCCTTATAGAGACTCTGTCCTATTCTTCACATTATCTTCTTAAAAATTTGCTCATATGTGCCTTGTGTTTGTGAAATAGTCCTTAGCATGGATTTTCAAATCCAATCTTCCCACCTTAGCAATTTTCAAATAGTCCTTAGCATGGATTTTCAAATCCAATCTTCCCACCTTAGCAATTTTGTTTGTGAACTTCGGCGCAACCACAGCCAAAGCAACGGGTGACGAGGAGGAGTGCAGTATGGTGCAGCTTATAAAGCCTACGCCTGGAGTAGCTGAAAACGTGCCCACCAGCGTGTCTCAACCACTAGCACACCACACAGCAACCAACCACCAGCCACCACCAACGAGGCCAACTGCCAGCCTCAACCACCAGCGCCAATTGCCAGCCTCAACCACCAGCGCCAACTGCCAGCCTCAACCACCAACCCACAAGCAAGCGGGCCCCACAAGCATAGAGCCAAACCACGCACAGGAACGTGCAAAAAGAAGCCAGCCCACGAGGCCCAAGCCCAAAAGCACAAAACCACACAATGGGCCTCAGAACAGTAACACCTGTCCAGGAAATAAAATT
>JAMKQA010062695.1:0-19716 GCA_024699735.1 Posidonia australis
AAAAAAAAAAAAAAAAAACGAAGACAGAAGTCGTAGACAGAAGTTGGCTCCAATGAGAGAGGCATGTAGGACGACTCTATCCCTACCATATAACTTGGCATGTAGGACGACAGAAGTTGACTCCAATGAGAGAGGCATCTAGACCTCGGACGAGGTTTAGGTGTTCCTGTCCCGAATTCGCTCCAAAAGGACGAATCTCGGCAACATCTACTTTGCTAGACTTGTTCTAATAGAACAAGTCTTGCTTTCATTTTCTTCTAGTCCTCGTGCGAGGACTAGGGCATATCTCGCTTGGTAAGTTCTTCCCCTTCGGCTGACAGGTTTAATATCCTGTCTTGCCCTTACCAGTGGACTGATAACCCTAACTATTGGGTAATGAGTCCGTCAACTTGACTTTGGGATGATATCCCAAACTATCCGATTGGCATCCATCAACTTGCCATCTCTCGGTTGGTTAGTCCGAAACTTGCCATATTCTCCCGCTGTCGGTAAGTCTGAAACTTGCCATATCCTTTCTCGGTTGGTAAGTTTGAAACTTCTCATCTCTCAGTCGATAAGTCCAAAACTTGCCATATCCTCTTTCGATCAGTAAGACCGAAACTCGCCACATCCTCCCTCTGGTCGGTAAGTCTGAAACTTGCCATATTATCCTTTCTTGGTCAGTAAGTTCGAAATGTACCATATCCTTTCTCGGTCGGTAAGTCCGAAACTTGCTATATCCTTTCTCGGTCGGTAAGTCTGAAGCTTGCCACATCCTTTCTCGGTTGGTAAGTTCGAAACCTGCCACATTCTCTCTCAATCGGTAAGTCCAAAACTTGCCATCCCCTCCCTCGGTCGGTAAGTCCGAAACTTGCCATATCCTTTCACAGTCGGTAAGTCCGAAACTTGCCTTATCTTTTCTAGGTCGGTAAGTCCGAAACTTGTCATATCCTTTCTCGGTCGGTAAGTTGGAAACTTGCCATGTCCTCCCTTGGTCGATAAGTCCGAAGCTTGCCATATCCTTTCCCGGTCGGTAAGTCCGAAACTTGCCACATCCTCCCTCGATCGGTAAGTTCGAAGCTTGCCATATCCTTTCCCGGTTAGTAAGTCCAAAACTTGCCACATCCTCTTTCAGTCGGTAAGTTCGAAACTTGCCACATCCTCTCTCGGTCGGTAATTCCGAAACTTGCCTTCTCCTCCCTCGATCGGTAAGTCTGAGACTTGCCATATCCTTTGCCGATCGGTAAGTCCAAAACTTGCCATATCCTTTCTCGATCGGTAAGTCCAAAACTTGCCATGTCCCCCCTCGGTCGATAAGTTCGAAACTTGCCATATCCTTTCTTGGGCGGTAAGTCCGAAACTTGCCATGTCCTCCCTCGGTCGATATGTCTAGAACTTGCCATATCCTTTCTTGGTCGGTAGGTCCAAAACTTGCCATGTCCTCTCTTGGTTGGTAAGTCCAAGACTTACCATTTTCCCTTTCGGTCGGTAAGTCCAAAACTTACCACATTTCCATCTTGGTCGGTAACTCCTAAACTTGCTAACCCTTGGTCGGTAAGTCCTAAACTTGCCACATTCCCTCTGGTCGGCGAGTCTGAAACTTGCCATCTCTTGGTTGGTAGGTCCAAAACCTACCATGCCCCATTCGATTCTTACTCAGAGAGTTTGGTATCGATGGTGCTCTCTTTGGTCGTACTCTAGATGGATTATGCCAACTTCCTTTCCCTTGGGCTAGTAGCTTGAAATACCCAGTTGACAACCGTTACAATGTCCGGAGCGGGCTGATAACCCAAACTATCCGGTCCATGAGACCGTTAACTTTATGCTTTTTGATTTTCTCAGGGAGTGTTCGGGAAGCAACGATCTCCTCCTCTTGTTCCCTTTTCCTTGAAAAAAGGGGCGGGGTGTCTTTGTCAACCTTTAACATCGATCCTTGTTCCATTTCGTCCTCCGACTTCGCTTAGGGAGGGGCATCTGTAGACACCCCACTTGCTTGCAATTGGACTTAACCCTAAAACCCTAAAATCTAGCCTAAAATCCTAACCCTAGACCTAAACCCTAGAGTTAATCCAAAACCTTAGAACCTAATCCAAAACCCTAGAATTAATTCAAATCCTAAAATTAATCCAAAGCCTAATCCAAAACTCTAGAATTAATTCAAATCCTAAACGTAATCCAAAACCCTAGAAGTGATCCAAAACCCTGGGATTAGTTCAAAACCCCAAATAAAATCCAAAACCTAAATCAAAACCCTTGAAGTAATACAAAACCCTAGGATTAGTTCAAAACACTAAATAAAATCCAAAACCTATATCAAAACCCTAGGAGTAGTCCAAAACCCTAGGATTAGTTCAAAACACTAATTTAAAACCCTAAATCAAACCTTAAACCCTAATCTCAAATTCTAACAACCTATAACTACTTCCCACTCCACTTTAACAACCCTAACTGCTTCCCACTCCACCTTAACAACCCTTACTACTTCCCACTTCACCTTAAAACCTTAACCACTTCCCACTTCACCATAACAACCTTAACCACTTCCCACTCTAACCATAACAGCCTACCTAGCCATTGCAAGCTTATAAATACCCCCCCATTTGCAAGAGGAAAAAGGGGAAGAGAAGGAGAGAAAAAACTTGGAAAAATTGAGAGGAGAGCCACCACGGTGTTTCCTCTCAACTAGAGCAACTAGAGAGGTCTAGGATCAGAGAGGAAGCTGGGAAAGGGGAAGAAATCAAGTTTCAGCCATCTCTGATGAGCTCCGGCGACCTCCGACGGTCATCTTCATTGCCAGCTCAGGTAAGCCCCCCTTAGACTTCAATTTTCTTCAAAAATTATTTGCTCGGTCCTCCTCCTTCTTCCTCAATCGATTCCAGCAGCGTTAGGTGGCTGCCCTGGTCGGAATCGAAGTTTTAGGGGTTGTCGGACGTGTTTTCTGGCGACGTAGGTGGGGTACGAATCTAGTGGATGATTCGTGCCCAGGTGTGCTTGATCCTCTCGACACAGACATCCTCTTGCTTCTCTGATCCCCTAGACGCCACTTCAATCGTTGTGGAAGCCACCAGAAGCTGCTCGTCGAAATCACGCCTCTTCACTGTCGTCGGGGAAGAAGATGAATTGTGGAATGCGATCCGGCGCTCCACGCCTTGCAGCGAAGCTCCAAGCCAAGGGAAACAATCCCCAGCACTCCTCCAACTCGTCAGAAGCTCCAGCGTTGCGAATCAAGCCCTGAAAGACCTCTACAGTCGTCGTCGCCTGAGCTGGATCGGAGCTCGATCAGGAGGAGGAGAAGCCACACCTTTCCTTGCCTTTGAGTGGGGGGAGTTCTTACTCTCCGCTCTCTCAATCTTCCTGGATCCTTGGGCCGCCGCGCCGGAGCCTCCAGTATCCCTTTCTTCTTCGGCACCGTTCCCGGAGTCGAGTTGACGGCAAGGGGGGTGGACAGCGGGCCTAGACCGTCAAGTCCTCGATCGGAGCTGTCAGATCTCTCCCCCTTTCTTCTTTCTTGCTCCCAGTGAGCTCTGATGCAAGGTCAGACCTCGGGAGGGCTTGGGATCGTGTCCCATTCACCGTCGCCGGTGAGATCTTGTAGTTGCGATCGTCGGGTTAGTTTTAAAGTTTAAAAAAAAAACCTTTTTCTTTTCTTTTCTTGCAATGGAGTCCTTTTATTTTGCTTTCTAGTCCCCGCATTAATTTTTAACCTTTTTAATAATGGATTGTTTTGTGAAATTGTAGTGGAACCCCTGTAAAGTTTTATTAATGTTTTTTAGGTTTTAATATTTGACATAAATCGCTGACTTGCTTTCAATTCACCATTAGCGTAATATTTTGCATAAGAAGCCCTGAACTTTATTAAAATTGTTCTGAATGCATGATTTCCTATCATAATTGCAAATTAAACCCAAGGAATTTAAATATTTACTCAGATGTGTTCAAAAATTGCATTTTTAACCTTGAACTTCATTGATTTCATACTAAATGCTTATTTTCTAAGGTAAAATTACAAAACAGTCCTTGAATTTCAAGATTTCAAACTTAGGACCATTATCTTGCACATTTAACCCTGAATTTCTTCAGAATTGCATTAAATACATGTTTTACTGACAAAATTGCATTTTGAACCCTAAGATTCTTGATTTTAACAAAAAATGCATAGTTTTGCGCATTTGACTGCTAAGTTCTTCCAAATTGCATAAAGAATGTTTTCTCAAGTATTTTTGTTGATTTAGCCTCAGAATTTTCAGCCCTCATTTAGGAAATGGGAATTTTGCACAAAAGCCCCTGGAATTTACATTTTTCACTCACACATGCATTATGAACATTTTGTCTCCATTTTTCATGCATATTCTCTCATGCTTTCTTCTTTGCATCATGCACACATTTCCAACTCATTTCAAACTCGATTTTCACATTGTTTCTCGGATTTCTTCTGACTTTCACGATTTTGATTTGATTTGAATTTCTCACCCGAGGGCGTACATTAATAGGCTTAACAATGCTGACATTGTGGGCTTTGCCCTCCTTTTGCCTTGCAAAAAAAAAAGAAGAACAATGCCGACATTGACCCGAATGAGGATTATTTTCCCTAATTTGATTTTCTTGGATATCTTCAAGTTTCTGCTGATTTACGTTACGCTTTACGAGTATTCCCGATTTTCACGATTTTCCTCAATGCCCATGGGCGTATAGTAAAGTGGCATTAGCAATGCCTACATTATCCCACGGATTATCATTTCTTTTCTTCTCTTTGATTTGGCATGTTCTCACAGTCATTTTAAACATGTGCATTTAGAGTAAACAAGCGTACGCACAATTGACCATTAGCAAGCAGGAATCTTGAAAGACTGAGTTCTTTGGGCCATGGGGGTGCCTAACCCCTTCCCCATGTGTAACAGGAATCTTTACCCTTTCTCTGGCCCGCATTGATTTGTGCACTACATCCATTAGGCACGGAGCATGCATATGTTTTCTTTACCTAGATTTCTTTTGGTTTTTCCTTTGAGTTTGGTTTTCCTCGTCTTTCCATTAAAAGACTAGGTGGCGACTCCTTTCCTTATCCTTTTCTTATCTTTCCATGGTGTTTTCGAGTCTAGTCTCTTTCTCCGGATTCACCATGTTCGCCGAGACCGTAGTGGGACTCCTCGTGTGCTTTCGTGCACCTAGGAGAGCCATGCAGGGTTCCACCGGCATGGTCACACATGGCCTGAGTGTGTGGTCCACATGAGCGGGTTCACTGGGGCATCTTGGGGTGTTTTTCAAGGCTTTTTGCGTATATAGACCCATGTTTTATGAAGGTTTGATGGTTTTGGAACGTGTATTGTCGTAGTGGTGGCTTGCCTTAGTGTTTGGGAGCCTATTTTACGAGTTTGTGTAGATTTTGGATTAGTTTTCCAAATATATAAAATGGTTTTGGAAATGGTTTTCAAAGAGATATGTTGACCCATTTTGAAAATGATTTTCCTGCTTTTCTGTTCGTTGGTTGAGAAACCATGGGATCGTGTTGTAGGACTAGGGAATGTGATGACATTTTTGGGTGATCGGGCGCGTCTCTCTGGTTGAGGTTGGGGGCCGAGATACCTAAGGCATAGGTTCATTGAGTCTTGCGGGTATGAGATTCCTTGACTGTTGTTTCTTGGCTAAGGTTGTGGTTCACTGGTCGAGGTGTTTTGTGGCATGACGGGGTGGTATGATACTCCTGCTATCGCTATGAGCACTAAGGCTCGGGTGTTGTTGGGTGTGGAGGTATGACACTCTCTCCTGAGCACTGTGTGGTGGACACCGTGAGGAGGCGTACCCTGTGATGGCCAGTGTGGGTGGGACACGTGCCCCATAGCTGGTAGTGTCTTGAAAGATAAGACTACCTTCCCAGGTAGGAGTTGGCTTTGTTTGGGTTCTCTAGGTGGGTGAATCGCTAGACAGTGATCGCTACTACACAGGGTGGTTTCATTGTGACAGTGTAGTGCACCTTGGTGGTTGCTTGTGGCCAGAGTTGGATTGCCTAGTGTCGGGTTTGCCAACTCATAGTGTGTGGTTTTGGCCATTGAGGACCTTATTTGTCGTTTTAAGGTGATAGAGCCTTTGCTTGCTGAATTGGCCAGTGTAGGCCGTGTTTTCGGTGGAAAGGCCATGTTTTGTGGTTTTCGACCTATTGGGCCTCATTTGTTGACTTTTGGTGAATTTAGTGAAAATGAATTCGAAATGTTTTAAAGGAAAATAATTATAGTTTTGTTTTCTACCATCTATGTGGGATACGTGTTGGGTGTCTTTTGTCACTCAAGCTATTTCCATGTGGTTTTTAGGTTGCAAGTGTAGGCAAGCGTGTTTTGGCGTATAGTGCATATAGTTCAGAGTCTCGTAGCTGCACACAAATTCCTAGTTGTTTAGATATTGTCTGTTAACTTTTAATTTCCTGTAATTTAATTTGTTTTAAAATATTGTGGAATTGGGGGCGTTACAGACACATTGCAGCAAAACATAAAATACATCAAATCATCACTTGTATTAAGAAAGAATGGTAAGAACAAAAATTAATTTCAAGCTTTTTTAATGGCTAACTATAGTATCTAAACTACCAGAATCAGTAGTGAACTACTAAGTAACTCTGACTATATGCACTAGCAATGCAAATCGTTATTCATCTGCACTTACAACTAAAACCACAAAGAAAACATGCGTGAGTGACCAGGAAGTCACACAACACTCACCCACAAAAACCACGTGAAAATCCGAAATTAAACCTCAATAAAAGCAAGTTGGATCAAACACATTTTCATAAAACCATTTAATTTTCGTTTGAAAACATTTGTATCACCAATATTGCCCCATTGGACAAAACACGAAGAGACAATGGTGACACCACAAAGGTGGAAAACTCGTATATCACATAGGCCAAAGTCAACAAAATTTAGAGCCACACAGGTAGAAAACAACATTGAGTCTTATTGTCCAGCACCAAGCAACTAACTCTGGCAAGCAACCGTCGAAGTGCATTACACTGCCACAGACTCGCCATCCTGGGAGAAGTAAGCTTGTCCCACAGTCCAACCACACAAAAAGGACCACTCACATGCCAACCACAAAGGAAGGTTGTCAACTCTTTGGACATCACCAGTCAACAGGGCATGTGCTTTACTTGTCTTGGCCTCCACAGGGTATGCCTTCTCGATGTCCTAACTACGGTGCCTGGAAACGATTAGAGTCTTATACCTCTAGGTTCAGACGTCACCCTGAGTCTCAGTACCTGGAAACGACCGAAGTATCATACCTCCAGGTCCAGACGGCACATCAACCCGTGGACCTCTGCTTCAGCCTCATGAACAACAATCTAGGAGTATCATACCTCTAAGATCCAATGAGCACTTGCCTATGACCTTTTGGTCTCTGACCTCAACCTAGGTGATGTGCTTGACCACTCGAGAATGTTGTCACATTCCCTGGTCCAAGCAACACGCCTCTTCGATCTCTTGGTCCTTCACAAAACCTTGAAAACTCTTTTCCAAAATATTACCACATTTTTCTTAAAAAATCATTTTCAAAATCATTTTTATATCACCAAAATATCCACAAAACCAATGCACCATTTACTCATGATTACATTACCAAAACCAAACTTAAAATCCACAAATGATGGGTTCAGAGGTCCAATCCAGCAAACCAAACCAAATTCAATCGACTGAATCAGTACCCTGGGCTCACGTCTAACAGCACAATCGATATATTGAACCCATTTAAGTATACTGAAACCTTGTTTTGGGTTGATTTTTCAAGAGCCAAATCAACACTCTGAACAGAGTTCAGTATACCGATTTCTAGGCTCTAGGTAATCTTAGGAGTAATTTCAGCATATCGAATCAAATCAGCATACCTAAAATGTGAACTTGAGCCAAGCTCAACACAAATCACCAAAAATTTCACAAAAATACCAGAATGAAGACATTCAAGCACTATACCATTAGGCACAAGAATCATCACAAACCATTCATCATAGCTCAAGATATTAAATTCAAAGCCAAAGAACTTAAAATGAATGAACAGTACTCAACCACGCATTAAATACACCATAAATTCTCTAAATTCATGAAATCACTACTACACATTAAATTCATACTATTCTACTCATTTTCATGCCAATTTAAGAAGAAAATGTGAGGTGTGTACCTCTACGATGATTTATAGAGGCGCTTCCACCTCGCTGGGTGACCCACTTGGTTATTCGACAATCACCTAAGCCTCATTCACTATAATCCATAATCACCTGGTGCTCCCAAAGGTCAAAATGCAAGCTAAGAATCAGGCTATTTGGTTCCATATTGGGTCACGTGATAATTTCTGGTGGATCCTGGTGGTGGATATATCTGATAGTTAGGATTGTTGGATGAATCTTGCGGATCGAAGTGGCAGGGAACACTGGCGATGTGCTCTGTTTCAGTGTAGAGGGTGCAGAAGTCATTTACGTACACCATCCCATGCAATCTTTGGCGCCGACGGCCAATATTGATCTGAGGTTTGCTCTATAACCACCAAAGACTATCATGTCCTTATGAAAACTTGAAATTAACCCTTTTAATCCTTGAAAACCCATCGCCGCAGTTCGTCGAAGTTGGTAACACGTCAACGGTCTCAATTCAAAGCCTTTGCCTATTTAAACCCATCCATGACATGCAAGAGAGGCGTCACCATCATCACCACCATTTCCCTGCTCTCTAGTGAAGCTCCAGCTCTTCAGTCCAGCCATGGCAATCTCCTACGTAGCTTCGAGCACTGGCTCCCCCAGTGACTACTCCGTTTGGTGAATCCTAGATGTCTCGAGCCACAGTGCGCAATGCACAAAAGTCACTTGTGCCTCTAGATCCTCTAGATCTCTCCATCTCGCCCAAGGGCACCTCACAACCGACTTGCCAGCTTACAACCCCACTGTGACCTTGCCAACATTGAGACAATTACGATCTGTGCTCGCAGAGCTCAACAGGTGCACATTTAGTTCCTTCTTGTCAATTTCCAACTCTAGAGATGCATGCGATCATAGATCCTAATCTAGAGTTGAGCAAGCCCCGATGTACACCGGTTACGCCTCTTTCTTCTTCCTCTCCGGTGATCATCGGAATCGTCAGTGAAGAAGTGGAATTTCTCTTCAGTGACGTGCTCGGACTGCTAACAAGAACTGTGACCTTCAAATTCAACACGATCATGTCACGGTAGCCTTCATTCCTTTGTCCTCCCCAGTAACAGATCAGGTTGTGGCTCTCGTCGAAGCCCGACTAGAGCTTGCAATAGTGGATGCAAGGGAGGCCATTTAGCTTCTCTTCTAGCATAATTTGTTTCGTCTTCTTTGCTTCAAATCAATTCTCTCCTAGGCTAGTCTTCTTGAGCCACGAATGGAACTCATCAGGCTCAAACGAAGTTCAACGACGTGAACTTCAACGAGCTAGGTGGGAGGAATGATCCAAGGCATCAATTATTGTTCGAAATGTATGCTTTTGCTCATTCGGATACAATATTGCTTTTTTTGGATCTTGATTCACCTCCCTGGCCACCTACGTTGAGAATGGCTGGTATGCTTTTTGGCGAGCTAGGTGGGAGGAAAATCTAGTGTCCCACATAGTGATATAATTGCAATAATATGTTCTTCTTGCTGCATGCTTGTTGTTCCAAACGTGTTTTAAGCATTTTACTTAGATCTAGTGGTGTTTTCGATCAAAGCTTGGTTTTCGGACTAGCAAAGGGCCAAGCGGTATTTCTTGCCAAATCGTGTTGACGAATCCTCCTGACAAATTGTCGTCACTAATGCAGCAGACGGTTTCATTTGACGGTGTTATCAAATGAATCGTAGCGACGAGAATCACTGGCGAAAGGGCCTGAGACTAGACAAATAAAAAGCTCATCCCTGTTTTCTTGTTGTGGCTTTCTTTTAGTTTTCAAATCATTGTTTGGTTTTCAGTACATGTTTTCTTTATTGTATCCACATTTATCGTCCAAGAGTGTACATTAATTGGCATCCTAATGCCTACATTGCTTCCCTTGATTTGGATTTGTTTCTTGTACAACACTTTCTTTTATATGGTGATTTGATTTCTATTTTCTTATCACCCGAGGGCGTACATTAAATGGCATCCTTATGCCTACATTGATTTTCGAATTGATTCCTTTTCCCAAACCTTGTGGTTTCCATTTTGCACACTTTCGCTTGAGTTGTTTGGTTTCCCATCCGAATTTCTTGTCGCATTTATTGCACTGGTATTGGCTTGACATGTGACATTCATCCTAGGCTTAGCAAGCATACTTTCTTTGGCATAAACAAGCACACATTTTCCTTGGTGACACATAAGCGAGTGAAAAGCTAAGAAAGACCGATTTCTCGGGCGTATGGGAGTGCCTAACACCTTCCCCATGCGTAATATGAGTCCTTACCCATTCTTTGGCCCACCATGACCATGAGTTTGGTACCCATTCATCGAATGTCTATGGACACCACGACACACTGTACACACACTTTCCATCGTCAAGCCAGTGCATCACGTTGCATCGGCTTGGTAGGGACAACAACTTAAGTAGAAGCGAGGCCGCCGCACTGAAAGTGGCTACACTCCATGGGTGAGCCGTTGAGTGCTATCTTCCCTCAAGTTGTGTCACTATTGAGACTCCAGGATCCTCATCCGCCACCAAACCCACTTCTCTGCTGGTATGACATGAGAGTGCACTGCGATTATCATCAAGTCTCGGGGCACTAAATTGATAATTGTTACACTCTACGGGATGTCATTTAGACCTTGATCGACAATGGGACTGTCGTCATTGGCACGCAGGGGGTAGCACCTATATCTATACTTGTGCTTTCACCTACACCTAGTTTTACATGCATCACACACACAACACCGTCGAGTCGGTGCATCACATCGCGTTAGCTCAGTAGGGACAACAACACAGGCAAAGGCAACCTCGCTACATGTAGAGCGGCTTCACCCCACTTGTGAGTCGTTGAGCGATGTCTTTCCAAAAGTTGCGCCATTCTTGCAGTTACTAGAGGTTTGTCCACCACCAAACCTTCTTCTGGAAGGGTACAAGGCGAATCTATTTTTGCTAATTCCATCGAGCCCATAGACATTCGATGAACGGGTACCAAACTCTCCAGAATGCTATCCAGGATTTGATTGACAATGGAGTTATTGTCATCAATCCACAGGAGGCAGCACATGCACTTGCGCATGCACGTGCACACCCTAGAATAGCTGGTCTTACCCATTCTGAGCTGGCAAGCTCCATAGATGCTGGAACCTCTAGGGTTTATCTCCTCTCTTCTAGCTCTTTCCCGAGGAATCCATCTGACCTCACATCTTTGTTCGTACTCTTGTCCTTTCCCAGTTCTGTTAGGCGAAACTCATGTACACCACTCTTGTTCCCATTCCTTCGCAGGGGGCCTAGCCTAAAGTTTGCTAGTTTGTAGTGCACTGATCTGACCCTGCACGTGCAAATACCTTGGATCTAGCAAGAGATAGTAGTCACAATAAATATCAACTCCAACAATAGATACAGTCCCAATGACATTAATAAATTCAACAAGTTTTAAGGACAAACGTAGTCGCAACAATAATTCTAGTAGCTTTAGCCCACTTGCCAAAGTTCCAGTTTCTTGCGGCACTACCAGCTTAGCCAATCACCCCAACAGTATCAATAAAATGACAGTAGTAGTATCCTTTCCCTTTGTTTGCTTTGTTATTTCTTTTTGCATTATCATCATATATCAAAAACTCAAAAAAAAAAAAAGGATCAATAAAAAAAACAACAACAAAAAAATATAAAAATACAAAAATCAAAAATCACAAGATTTAGAAAAAGTCATTAGAAAACATCAGAAAGCAACAAAAAGACATTATGCTAGTTAACAAAATTCTGCCTGATGACGAAAATTGGAAAAGCCTAACTACATAGGAATGGACTATCCTTCTTCAGTTGACACTACTTAGATGACCAAGTTAGTGAGGGAGTCATCATACATTAGAGTTAGGTGAAATGTCCAAACTCCGCAAGGATCCTGCATCTCCAAGAGGGAGATAAAATGCTATGGTGACTGAGCGAGTGAGCTAGAAAAGAAAATTTATGTTCGCATGGGCATTAAGAATAGAGAAGACAGAAGTCAGCCCAAGAGCAAGAGGCATGCGTCGTAGCTCTACCTTTACTATACCTTAGAGAGGAGTTGGAGCATACGCCTGGTAAAATAACATCTTTGAGGGACTGATCCACCCTTGTGCAGTAAAGGCCTCCAGAATAGACCAGGCACCTATTACCTCCAAGTTAAGATTAGAGTGAAGTCTTTCATCCATAAGGGAGCAAAACAAAGTCAATGACATCAAAAAAGCTGGTGTAGGACCCTAAAGAGTTTGGCATGGAGCCCGGTCTATTACACTACCTTACATGGTGAGTTTGAGTGCCACCACTACCCATCAAGAACCACCCACAGCTTGTGAGTCACTATACGGTTAACTGAGTCGAAGGCATCCTCCTCCTTTAACTGGCATATAGCTTTCAAGTCTAACTGAGGGAAAACAAACAAGCAGACAACCTATACACTGAGAACAACAAACAAGCAAAAGAACAAACACAAATAATAAGCAACAAAAATCACACCTAATCAATAAAACGTACATTTCTTGATCAAACAGTAAAGTTACTCTTGAACAATTAAGCTGCTTGCTTGCAATAACTGAGTCCACCACAATAATCATTATCATCACAATTTTGCTTGATTAAATCTCTTTGCTTGCATATTGTTTTGCTTTACAAGATTTCACCGAGTGCCTTTCACCAAAGGCATTTCAGCTGCCCTTTGGTTAAAGCACACATACAACAAGGACACCTGTCATTGCACAGGTTACACAGACTTGTAGACTTTATAGCATGATAGTGATCTCCCTATTGAAGTTCAAGTTTTGCAAACACTATCTAGGGAATATCTAGTGATAACACAGCCAAGTACAGAATGATCAGAACAATGGCTGAATAAGCAATAGAATAGAACATGGCTTTGACATGCTATCCAGAGGTAGAGCACAAATTTATCCAGGGCCCATGCTAAGTTGTCACAATCCATGTTGCCTTCTGGATACAACTCAAAAAAGTGGTTGAATATACAAACCTCCAATCAGTAAGCAACTGTATACCTTGCCTCAACTAATATCAATTTCAGTCACTCCAATGGTCTGGAGTACACCTATACTCATAGCCTGATTCTCAAGTTTTCATAGCCTTGAGTGGTGCCCAACATTTCCCGCGGTAGTTCGGCTCGATGCCAAGGGCATCTGCTTTGCCCTGGTATCTCCCAATCTATCCTTGGTTTCCATTGTGCATCGTTCACCTTTTATGTAACGGGCATACCAGCTGCTTTCTAGCTGAGCACATGTAATCTGTTACTCTGTTCACCAGGGGCATGTCAGATGCTCTTTGGTTAGGACCCACAATCGGACACTCAGCAAGACGTTGACTCACTGTGCATCAAATATAACAACTGGACCAGAGTTTTACTACCAGAGGCATGTAAGCTACTTTGTGGGAAAAGATGATTGTTCCGAGAAAGCTTAGCACTGAATCACATCTCCGGAATGGCAGCTAGGCACACATTAGTTTAGAGAAGTGGCAATCACCACATAACGACTACAATACCTACAAAGTCACAACTACAACTGCTCACTACAACGAGCAATACCCTGAATCAAGAACACTAATCTTCGTACCAATAAGCCATAGACATCTAGTAGCCTCAACAACATCAAGTACAGACAGCCAGTCCTCAGCTATTAATATAGGCAGTATAGCTCATATAGTAACAACTATCCGGGGTACATTCATACAAGCTAACAAGATCTCCCTGGCAACCCCATTTGGCCAAACATCTAGCTAGACCCTTTACATCATTGTTTTCCGGTCTTCTTGTGGCAGCTCATTTCGGTACTAGGGACATTTGTTTTGCCCTGGTATCCCTCGAGCTACCCTCTACATCCTTTCCAGTTTCATCATTATTTCTTGATACTAGGGGCATGTTAGCTGCCTTCGGGTATCGTTTCTTAATACCAGGGGAATGTCAGCTGTCCTTTGGTGTCTTCTTGATATCGTTTCTTGTCCTTTGGTATCGTTTATGGGTTTTGCTCTAGACGGACGGAATCTAGATTGTTCTTAGGTGACTTCAAACAAAGTCTCCATTTGGGTTCCGCTTTGGATGGACGGAATCTTATTTTTTTTCTTTGGTGACTTCGGACGAAGTCTCCATTTGGGTATTGCTTCGAACTCACGGAATCTAGATTGTTCTTTGGTGACTTCGGACAAAGCCTTCATTTGGGTTTTGCTTTTGACAGACGGAATCTACATTGTTTTTTGGTGACTTCAAATAATTTATTAATAGATAATCTGTTATTCTTTGTGGGTGAGGAGGTTTGTTGGCTTTCTGTACACCTATTTATATTGTGGGACCAATGTGGGGTCCAGTTTGAGGATGTATAGTCGCTTTGATTTGTGTGCCCGTCATTTTCCTTTTCTTTCTTTCCTTCCTCTCTCCCTCATGAGCCTTGTCTTCTCCCTCTTCCTTTTCTTATCTCCTACCGCCCATGCTACCATAGAAGACTTGTGTCGTACCATCCCCTCCGACACGAGGGTGATGGGGTCGGTGGCTGGCGTGTCGTAGGGAGGAGGAGGAGATAAAAAGGGAGGAGGAAGTGGAGGGGAGGCAAGTCGAGAGAGAGAGGGAGAGAAGGAGTGGTGCGTGCAGCCAAAGGAGAGGAGCTTTGTGTGAGTGGACCATTGGCAGGAGAGGCTTTGCTAGGGCGCAAGGAGGCTCACCGAGTGCGGGAGGGTCGTCGGGGGACCGAGCAAGGTGCAGGACCTCCGTCCTTCCTTCTTTTCCTTTGATTTGAGTAAATGGGTTAATGGCATAAAAATGATGAAAATGCATGATAAATCATGGAAAAATAGTAGGAAGGATAAAAATATGATGAATGGCATGAATGTATAGAGATCATGCTTGGTTGTATGAATTTCGAGGGTTTTTGGTAGAAAATGCCATGCATGCTACAGTATTGTAAAATGAGTCCCTTGGCTTTATGATTTTATTTAAAACATCATGCTTAATGGATTTGTGAATGGATTGACAGATTTTGAAGTAGACTCAAGGGTCTACACCCCATGTTTTATTCATGATTTATGTGGGATGTTTGTTTGGTTCACTGGAGGTCCCAATTCTGGCAAACGAATGAGTAGGGCACAGGGGAAGTTTACTGAGAACGGGAAGTTCGGTATGCTGATTTTGATTCGGTATACCGCTTTTCCTTCAGTATTCGACCAGAAGCCCTAATTTGGTTGACCGAAAATGTTCGGTCTTCCATTTCAGGGTATTTTAGTCAACTGAAGGTATTTTGGTGGATCGAAGCAGAGGTTTTCGAATGATCGATCCCCAGTTCAGTTGACCGTTTTGGGTGTCTGATGCCCAGTTCGGTATACTGATCTGGTTCGGTTTGCCAAACTAGACCCCTGACCCATGTGAAATAAAGATTTTGAAAAAAAGAAAGTAAATGGTTTTGCATGGATAATAAGCATGTATTAGTGAAGTTTTCCCTATGTGGATGACATGGAGAAATATAGAATTTAATAAATGAAATTGAATGTGGTTTTGGGCTTGAGGCCCCAAAGAGGAATTGAAATTGATAAATGATTGGTTTGGTGTAGTTTTGTGCATGAGGCCCAATTATGGCTTTGAATGCATGATTTTACATGATTTTGAACATAGGACCAAGATGAGGGGTCGCGTTTGCATGGGAATGATCCTCTGCGAAGAAAAGAGAATGTGTAATAATTTTCAAAAATGAAACCCAAGAGTTTTGAAAATGAAATAATAATGTGTTGTGGAACCACGAGGGATTGGTGTCGACAATGTGGTAGGAGAATGATACTCTAAAGAAACCAATTGTTAGATACAACCGTGGTTGCCAGTGTAGGATCACGAGGGGTTGGTGTCGGTAAATTGATAAGATATTGATTGTCAGATATGATCGTGGTCACCAAGTTTGAGATGGTGTAGGCTGAGCCTGATATATGAACCAGGTGTTCGGGTCACTGGTGGGACGTCAGGAAAAGACGTATCCCAGTGTATATGAAAGGAAGTTGAGGTTGGTTGGCTAGGACGATGTCCCAATGCATGGGAAACTTCACCGCGATAGTGCAGGGAGGTCGGAGAAATGGTGTCCTCGCCTACTACTTGTGTGCTTGGTTACCTCTGTTCAAGGTAACACCAATAAGAAAAGTGGAAATAAAATGTATGGTTGTAGCTAGAATTGGACCCATGCATTGTCTTCAAATTCTAGCAATAAATAAGGATTCTGTTTTAACATTTACCAGTCAATGTTTGTGGTTTTGCTTTGAGTCCTGTGAGGCCTTGTGTTTTAGACTAGATCTGGTCGAGAATGTGGATTTCTCGAAATGCATAAAAATGATTTAGAGACGCAAGAATTGAAAAGAAAATAGAAGATGAGCTTTTGAAAAAGGCGTGTTTTGGATTGAGATTCCAAATGCTTTAAAAAGGAAATGATGTTTTAAAATGAATTTCGAAAACTACGTTTGTAATATTCTAGGTTCGTGTTTTCCACTGTTTTCTTGTGGTTTTCTGTGTGGGGCGTGTACTAGGTGGCTTAGATGTCACTCACGCGTGCTTTGGTTGGTTTCCAGATTCAAGTGGTGGTGCAGTCCAGTCCTAGTATCCGTGTAGGAGCTACTAGCCACACATTGTTCATGGAGGTGAGCCTTAGTTAATTACAGTTGTTTAATTTGTATTGTGATTATTATTATGGCTTATGATACTATGATTTAAATAGCGTACCCATGTTTGGAGTGTTACATCTTCGGTGACATGCTCGGACTGCGGACAAGGTTTGTGACCTTCGAATTTGGCACGATCATGTCAAGATGGCATTCATTCCTTCATCATCCCTCATAATAGACCTAGCCGTGGCTCTCGTCAGAGCCCGACTGAAGCTTGCGACGGTGGATGCAAGGGCGGCCATTTAGCTTCTCTTGTAGCTTAATTTGTTTCGTCTTCTTTGCTTTGGATCATTTCACCACTAGGCTAGTCTTCTTGAGCCTCAAATGAAGCTCACCAGGCTCGGACAGAGTTCGACGACGTGAACTCCAACGAGCTAGGTGGGAGGAATGATCCAGGGCATCATTTATTGTTCGAAATGTATGCTTTCGCTTATCTGGATACATTCTTAATTTTTTTGACGTTGATTCACTTCCTCGACCTCATCAAAGCTCTACAGAGCTCAACAACCTCTGTCGAGATCGGCTAACATGCTTTCCAATGAGCAAGGTGGGAGGAAAAATCCCATGTCCCACATAGTGATATAATTGCATGAATATGTTCTTCTTGCTGCATTCTTGCTGTTCCAAATGAGTTTTATGCATTTTACTTACATCCAATGGTGTTTTCGATCAAAGCTTGCTTTTTGGACTAGCAAAGGGCCAAGCGATTTTTCTTGCCAAATCGTGTTGACGAATCCTCCTGACAAATTGTCGTCACTAATGCAACAGACGGTTTTATTTGACGGTGTTATCAAACGAATCGTAGCGACGAGAATCACTAGCGAAAGGGCCTGAGACTAGACAATTACAAAGCTCATCCTTGTTTTCTTGCTGTGGCTTTCTTTTAGTTTTCAGATCACTGTTTGGTTTTCAGTACATGTTTTCTTTATTGTATCCACATTCATCGTCCAAGAGCGTACATTAATTGGCATCCTAATGCCTACATCGCTTCCCTTGATTTGGATTTGTTTCTTGTACAACACTTTCTTTTATATGGTGATTTGATTTCTGTTTTCTTATCGCCCGAGGGCGTACATTAAATGGCATCCTTATGCCTACATTGATTTTCGAATTGATTCCTTTTCCCGAACCTCATGGTTTCCATTTTGCACACTTTCGCTTGAGTTGTTTTGTTTCCCATCCGAATTTCTTGTCACATTTATTGCACTGGTATTGGCATGACATGTGACATTCATCTTAGGCTTAGCAAGCATACTTTCTTAGGCATAAACAAGCACACATTTTCTTTGGCGACACATAAGCGAGTGAAAAGCAAAGAAAGACCGATTTCTCGGGCGTATGGGGGTGCCTAACACCTTCCCCATGCGTAATATGAATCCTTACCCTTTCTTTGGCCCAACATGACCAATGTGTTGTATTCCATTAGCATGGAACATACATACATTCATTTGTATTCATTTGCATCGTTTTCTTTACATTTTTGTACATCCAGTTTTCCTTGTCTTTCTGGTTTGAAAAGATTAGGTCGCGACTCTCTTTCCTTATTCCTTTCTTTTCATTGTTTTCTTTGGTATTTTCGAGTCGAGTATCCTTCCTTGGATTCACCATCTTCATTGTGACCTTATCGGAATTCTTCGTGTGCTGCCACACACGAGGAGTCAGGTGGTATGCAGACATGGTCATAGGAACTAGCAACTCTGTTGGGGAAATGAGACTTCGAATTTCGTTTTGTCTTCTTGCTTGCTAGGCAATCGTTCTTGACAGCTTTGCTTTGTGTTTGCTTGTTTGTCGCCTATGTTTACACTTACATGCTTGCAACTTCATGCCTTCTGGTTTGTTGCATGTCTTTTTTTACACACGTGTTCTGCCACTACACTTACACATGCCATGCTACTTGTCTGATGATGTGATGAATGTTTTCCTTTTTCACAATGTAACGCCCCGAACCCAGGCACGTTACCAAAACACAGTATCACAAGCCTAATTACACAAAATGACAGAACAAGAACTGTAACTAAGGCTCATCTCTAGGATCTCGATGTGCGGCTAGAAACTCCAATTCTTGCATCGGAATCTGGCTGCACGCGGTCTGCACCTGAAAAACACACAGCACGTGTGAGTGACATCTAAGTCACCCAGTACACGCCCCCAAAACACGCAACTACAAGCAAGCACGACAAAACCAAAAGAAAACCGGTTTCCTATCATTGCAAAACTTGGTTTTCTCCTTTGAAGATGATTTTCTTTATTAAGTCAACACTTGGGAGTTCAATCCCAAAAACCAATTCCTTTCTTTCACAAACATTTGGAAATTCGTTCCAAAACCACTTTTCTTTCAAAACATTCCTTTCAAAACTCTTTTTGGAATTCATTTTCTTTTCCAAAACAATTCCATTTCAAAACTTGGCATTCTCCCCAAAACACATTTCCTGACCAGATCCAGCCTAAAACACACTGCCCCATTGGGCTCAAACCAAAACACAAACACTGGTTGGCAACTGGTTAAAACATCATCATTTCTCTTCAGGATTCTAGGACCATTTCACAAGTCCAATCCTGACCACACACACATACACACATTCCACTTACTTAATCATTTCCACTTTCGTTACTGTTGTTACCTTGATCAGAGGTAACCTGGCACACAAGCAGTAGGTGAGGACATCCCTCCCCAACCTCCCTGCACTGCCGTGATGGGATTCCCCGTGCGGGATGCCACCGCCCCGGCCAACAAGCCTCACATTTTCCGGTTCCTCACAGGAGCACGGAGATACGTCTCTGAAGACGCCCCAGTCGGTGACCCGAACAACTAGGTCCAATGACCCAGGCTCAGCCTACACCATCGGCGACCCGAACAACTAGGCTCAAAAGCCTAGGCTCAGCCTACGCCGCTACGAGCTCGGTGACCCAAACAACTAGGTACAACTACCCAGGCTCAGC
>JAMKQA010062696.1:0-19656 GCA_024699735.1 Posidonia australis
TACAAAGACCATGAAAGAATGTGTGGGTTTAAAGACCACAGGTAATGAATTGATGCATAATGCATGTGATTTGCAAAGAGTTTTATGAATAGAAAATGGTTTTGATAAATGTTTTGAAAAGAGAAATTGCATATGATTTTAAAGAGATTAAAGGAAATTGTAGGAATCACAATGAAACCAGGACTTGACGACGAGGTAGTGAGTCCTCTAGAGATGTCGGGGATGTATCCTTGGTTGTGGTTGTCGAGTTTGCGGTCAGGGGTAGGAGCCTCGAGACTGTGGTGGTACTGTAGGACCCGGGGTATGAGAGACCCGGACTACTTTCAGTGTCGGTGATGGACGGATTTGGGGTTAGAGTCCCCAGGTACTCGGACACCTGGGCATCCCTAGGACGCACTCCGTGCTTGTACCCGTGAGGGTACATTTTGAGGCTGCGATCGGGGCGGTTGAACTCCAGCGCAGGGTGGTTCACCGTGGCACTGCAGTGTGGGTATGGTGACATGGAATCCTCACCAGCTGCTTGTGGCCAGGTCGATCGCCTGTGGCCAGGGTGATGCGACCAGTTTTGGAATGGAAAAGTGTAGATTTGTGTGTGGACTAGTTCCTAGCCCAGATTTGTGATAAGTTGTGCTAATGGTTTTAAATGATATTTTGGGCTAGGAAACTAGATGAATTGATTTGCTTCTCTTGTGTTGAGTATAATGGTTTATGAACGAGCATGAGGTTTTGAAAGAAAAGAAAGTTTGAAATGCCATTGTTTTCCAAGTTTTTCTAATTGAATATGTGGTTTTGGCAATGGTAGTTTCCTGGCAATGTTTTTCATGGGTTTTAGCGCTTTGGGGCACGTACTGGGTGACATTTCTGTCACTCACGCGTGTTTTCCTTGTCCCCTTTGTTTCAGGTGCTCAGGTGTGGGAGCAGTCTAGTCTGGTGCATCTTTTCGAGCCACGTTTGCCGCACACAGGTTTGGGTGATTAGCTTTATTTATTTAATTCTGTTATTTAGATTCTTTTAGCTACTCTTGGGTTGTTCTTGTACTGTTGTGTAGCATTGGGGTGTTACAGTATTACTATTTTACATAAAAAATTATTACCTCTAACATATGAATAATAATAGTAACACTAATATGTGAAGGAAATATCACCAATACTGCTATATGGAAAAATATATAACACTAACATATGGAAATAACACCATCCAGTACCAATACTAAATATATATGAAAATGGTAATATTGAAATTAAATTTACAAAAATGGAAGAGTGAGAGCATTCTCCTCCTTCATAAGAAAAAAAACAGAAATGGAAGTGAGAAAATGAAGAGAGATAACAACTGGTGCTAAAACAAAAATAAATGGAAACAAATATTTAAATGCCATGAAAATAGATATGAGTTAAGTATTTGTAACACTGAAACTAAAATATGTGAAAAAAATATAGTAACACCAATACATGAAAAGGAATATTACTAACACTAATACATGAAAAATAAAAGCAACACTAAAATGTTAGAATAATATTAACACTAAACATACAATTCTAGAATAAACACTAAATCAAATAACATGAACACCAAAATAGATGTATATATTTAATGGTATTAATTATCGATACAATAGATTAAAATTGGATGTTAATACTTTAGTGTATCAAGAAAAGAGTGATGGTAGATCGAGGTTTCTTCGTTGCTGCTTTCTGAAAACAAAAGTCTAACGTGATGCATGGAAAAAAAATAGAAAAAATGAAAATTTCAATGCCAATTTCATTTCACGTTTTTTTTTGAAATAATTAAAAATATGGAAGTTATCATAAAACCTGGGAATGAAAAATAAGGGAAATAACTACATAATAGTTACCATAAAAACCAAAAACATTGAAGAAAAAAAAGGAGAGTTATCTCATGAATGCATGAAAGTGTTATTTCCATTAAAATTAGTGTTATTTGAATTGAATGTGTTTGATTTTCACTAACTTCCTGATCAACATGCTTGATTTTTTGAAAGGAGAAAGAGATCAATGTTGTTTTTTTGGATAAACAACATAAAGAAACTAATCCCACAATTATGTCAAGATACTTTAGGAAATAACAAAAAATTACAAGTTGTTGAAAAATTGCAATAACCAATTTCGTATTACTGAATTGTCTCATAAAACAATCAGTTTTGTATCACTGAATTGTCTCATAAATTAGTAATACTAAACTGAAATGTTCAATACCATTTCTCATTACTGTTTCATTATTGTATAATACTAAATCAGCAATGCATCATAGTTATTATTTTTAGTAACCTGATTTGTCTTACAAATCAGTAATACTAGCAGTTTCTAATCGATCTCTATATTTGTCTCACAAATCAATACTAAAAAATATTATCATGAAACCATAACACAAATGTGTAATTAGCAATTCAATTTCCTTTAAAGTGATATGGAAGTATGAAACCGTAACACGATTCCAAAAACCGTTAACGTAATACTAAATGAATACAATCTGTAACATAAAACTAAATTTACAGGAACAATTTCATCTCACAGCAATCGTAAACTTCATATATGTTAGTTGCTTCCAACCACAACAAATAAGGAAAAAGCCAGAGCAAATAATTGAAATTTTTTCAATCTCAAAATATTCTGAATACACGTAATGATTTAACTTTTGGCTCTTAAATATTGAAATATTTTATATATAAAACTTTTAAATATTGTGTGGAAGTGAGATATTGTGACACTTGGGCCTGATTATCCATTTTTAATTGTAAATCATGTAATTAATTGTAATATTATATAAATGATTTATTAATGGATAATCTGTTGTTTCTTATGATTGTGAGGATTTGGTTGGCTTTCTGTGCACCTGTTTGTTATTTGGGACCAATGTGGAGTCCAGTTTGAGGATGCATAGTCGTCTCGATTTACGTTCCTATCTTTTCTTCTTTTTCCTTCTTTCTTTTACTCTCTCTCTCTCTCACGAGCCCTCACCATCTCCATCTTCTTCTTCCTCTCCCCCAAACCCGTGCCTCCCGATCCCTTCCGACGTGATAGGTAGCTAGCGCACTGCGGGGAGGAGGAGGAGATATAGAGGGAAGGAGGCCGAGGGAAGAAAAGGGAACCAAGCGGAGGAGGAGGGAAAGGAGAGAAGACGAGTCTAGGAGCTAGAGGGAGAGGAGGAGGAGCTGAGCCGTGTGCGCCGCCGCCATGGGTAACTGGGGTTGCGTTGGAGAGCGGCGAGGTCGTCGGAGTGCCATTTGAGATACACGACCCCTTCTCCCCCTTTGGTTCCAGTCTATTAGCTTGATTGGCAAAATGTGTGATAATTATGTATAAAACATGATAAATCATGGAAAAATGATAGATAGGTGTGGAACGAGATGCATGATGTGTTTGTGTAGAGATCATGAGGTTAAGATGATTTTTTGTGAAATTATGCAAGTTTTTAGTATGCATGCTACATTGTTATAAAACGAGCTTCACCCCATTGTGATTTTCGTGTGGATTGTATGATGAATGGATTCATGAATGGTTTAAGGGGTTTTGAAGTAAACTCAAGTGTCTACACCCCATGATTTATCCATGTTTTATGATACATGTTTGAGGGGTCTGTCGGAGGCTCCCAATTTCGACAAAATGTGTAGACTGAAACAGGAGAGGTGTTCTAGACACAGGCAATTAGGCATGCTGAACTAGGTTCGGCATACCGAATTCTTGTCAGATTAAGCTAAAATACCTAGTTTCAGTAGACCGAAATCACCCGGTAGACCGAAATAGGGATTTTCAGTATACCGAACTTGGTTTTCGGTCTATCGATTTTGCCTTGGGCCTGAGATATATAAATATGAATAGAAAATGGAAATAAAAGGTTTTAATTAGATAATGAGCATGTATTTAAGGTGTTTTCCCCATATAAATGACACGGAGGAACATGTAACCCAAATAAGTAAATTTGGGAATAGTTTTTGGTTTAAAACCCTAAGAATGAGTAAAAGTGATTAATGTGTGGTTTTATGTAATTTTGGGCATGAGACCCAATTTATGATTTTAAAGCATGGTTTTTCATAAATTGAGTTGTGACCCCAAAAGAGAGTCAAGTGTTGCATGGATGGATTCCTGCAATGAAAAGAATGAAATGGAAATGGTTTTGAAAGGAAAAAACTCAAGAGTTTTGAAAATAAAACACTAATAATGTGTTGTGGAATCACGAGGGTTGGTGTCGACAATGTGGTAGGAGAATAACACTCCAAAGAAACCAATTGTTAAATACGACCGTGGTTTCCAACGTGGGGCCACGAGTGGATGGTGTCGACAAATTGTAAGACATCAATTGTTAGACACGACTGTGGTCACCAATGTTTGTGACGGTATAAGCTGAACCTGGGTTATTGAACTTAGTTGTTTGGGTCACTGATGGGACATCAGATAGAGATATATCTACGTGCATATATGAAAAGAAATTGATGCCGATTGGCCGGGGCGATGTCCTCCCGTACAGGGAACTTCACCGCGGTAGTGCAAAGAGGTAGGGGAAATGGTGTCCTCACCTACTGCTTGTGTGCCTAGTTACCCCTGATCAAGGTAACCTCAATAAGGAAAAGTGGAAAAGAATAAGAAAAGTGTGTGGTTTTGTGAAAATGAAAGAAATGTGGTTTGACTAGGATTGGACTTATGAATAGTCCTAAAATCTTAGAATCAAATAAGAATGGTGTTTTAACCAGTTACCAACCAATGTTGTGGTCTTGATTTTGAGCCCTAAGAGGCATTGCATTTTAGGCTGAACCTGGTCGAGTATGTGAATTTCTTAGAATATGAGAAAAGTTTTGAAAAAGTATGAAAAGAAAGAAAAATGAGTTTTGGAAAAGAATGTGGTTTTGGAAACAAAATTCCAAATGTTTTAAAAAGAAACGAAAAAGTGAGTTTTGAGAAAAGCATAGTTTTGGGAACAAATTTCCAAGTAATTTCAAAGGAAAAGAAAATGATGTTTTAAAACTCGATTTTTAAAAGAAAACCAAGTTTTATACTTTAAAAGTTGTATTTTTAGCACTTTTGCCAGATTTTGTATTTGTGTGTTTGGGACACGTACTAGGTGACTTAGATGTCATTCACGCGTGCTTTGGTTGGTTTTCAGGAGCAGGTCGAGTGTAGTTGAATTCCAGTGCTAGAGTGGGAACTTCTAGTCACACATCGTTCCCTAGAGGTGAGCTTTAGTTACAATTATTTAATTATTACTATAATTACTGAAATTTTGCTTCTGATACTATGATCTTGGTAACGTGCCCAGGATACTATAATATTTTTAAACCAGAACAAATATGGAAAAAATCAATCTAGTTACAACAAAAACACAGCAGTAGCTTGCTATAATTAACTTTCTAGATTTGGAGACATCAATATCCACGTAACTATCGATTCACCATCTAAAATTTAAAATTCCCAGATTTTAACTACCAACTCATATTCCAGATTTAAACGTCAAACAATAATTTCCTTTACTTTATAAATTAAAAAAAAGATTAGGCAATACCACTATTTCAACGCCCCAGCAGTACACAACAATACAAATGCTACTCAATTAATTTATTGAAATAAGTAATTTAAATAAACAAAACTAACTACCCAAACCTATGTGCGGCTGTTGTGACTCCAACAATTTTTACCAGGACGAGATTGCACTTCTAATTATGCACCTACAACAAAACAATTAAAATCCACGTGTGAGTGATATCGTTGTCACCCAATACACGCCCCAAAACCAAAACCAGTGAAAAACCTTAAGCGGCTACAAAAATGCAAAGAATCCACAAAGAAGATACATTACTGAAAAGCCAACACACGTAATTCAGAAAACCATTTATAATCATGTCTTTTCAAAACTTTCTTGTCATTTTTCTTTTAAATCTCATGTATATTAGTAAATCATTTTTCATGCATTTCAGAAAGCAATTTCTTATCTAAAATCCAATCTAAATCACAAATCATTTCATATTTCAAAACACAACAAAACCACAACTAGAAACTAGCACAAACTACAATTCTCAATTCGAACCAAAACCTATCATAACACCTTGGCCACAGGTGACCGACCTGGCCACAAGCAATTGGCGATGCTCCATCCCCAACTACACTGCATTACTACGGTGAACCACCCCATCAGGAGTTCAACCGCCCCAGCTGCAGTCTTAAAGTCGTGTACCACACTAGTATAAGCACAGACTACGTCCTCACAATGCCCTTGCTGCTTGAGCACCTGAGGACTCTAATCCTAGACCAAACCAGTACTGACACTAAAGGTAGTCCAAATCTACTAATACTCCAAGTCTTGAAGTACCACAACAATCCTGAGGCTCACTCCTCGGACCAAAACACAACAATCATAACTTAGGACACGTCCCCAACCACATAAAGGTCTCAATAACCCTTGTTGGTACGGTTGTTCAGCTCACATGATTCTTACAAAACCTTGAAATTCTCTTTCCAAAAACATTCACAGCTTCCTTTTCAAATCTCTTTTGAAATCATTTTCAAAGCTTTATCATTACCAAAAACAAATTTACCAAGCTTTTCATAAGCATTTAATTCATTTATCCATTTATCAGCTCACAATCATTTTTCTCACGTATTTCCTACTCATTATAGGAAATCATCATCTCTCCATTCATTACTAATGTATTTCTCACGTATTTCATATGTATTTAACATTATTTATTTAGTCACAGAGGTCAAGCCATTAATCCATTATTTATTTATCAATATTATCAACAAAAACTATCACTAAAACCAACAAATCCTGGTTACTGAAAGCAGCAACTCATGCTGGCCATTCGCGTCAAATCATCACATGGGCTGCCTACGCCTCCTAAAGCAACGACCTAGTCGCACTTTAGACTCTTGTTAGGAGGATCTGCCTTCCAGTCACACCATATATTTTACAGATAAAAACCAGAAACTCAAAACTTGGTGAACTCAACTAAAAATCAATGAAAAACTTCATAAAGCATCAATACTTCACAATAACCTTCAAGGATCATTTCTAAACATTCAAAACAAGTATATCCTCATTCTCATGCATCCTTCCATTAAAATCTCAATAAACTCTTACATTTCTTCATCCATTAACTAAAAGCTTAATAACTCATATTAATCTCCAGGAATCCATAAAACCCAACATAAACGGAAATTTCTCATGTACTCCATGCATGCCACACTAATCTACCCATGTTAATCCATTTTTAAGCATGCCATTAAAGGAGAAAAGTGGGGAACCCATACACAGTGATAATTTCGGTGATCCCTCCTCCGACGAGCTTCTAGCGACCTCCAACAAGCTCCCTCGTTGTCCGTGCTTTAACAACGACTCGGCCACCACCTTCGACCTCCGACAATGACTTCTGTAGCGGCAACTCACTGATGGCAATCCTCTCTTCTCCCTCACTCTCACAGTTCTCTCCCACTCCTTCAACTCCTCTCCCTCTCGTTCTACTCATCACAAAAGAAGGCATTGGGGTTTTAAACACCCCACGCATCATCCGGTCAAGAGAGGGAGGTCTCAAGATGCATCAACGTAGGCATCAGACAATGATTTGGTGGAAAAGGCAGAGAGAACGGGCACAGAGGAGACTAGGTGGCATTCACTATTTTCTTGACATTTTACTACTCAAATTGCACACTGACAAATCACGCCACCAATACACGCTGATCTTCCACACCTAGTGTGCTCGCCTACTATGTTTGACTCTTTCTCATGCCTACGGTACCCACCTACTATGTCTTTTTGACCCTTACTGAATAGAGCCAGAGAGAAAACAAGAGCCCAATTCATAAAAATTAAGCACAAAGGCAACTCAAACACTAACACACATTCCCATAATCACAAGAAATCAAATTCCAGAGCACAAACATTGATATTTAATCTCATTATCAAAATATAATGTCTTTGGTATAACTCTAGATATTACATCCTCCCCCCTTAAATGAATTTCATTCTTGAAATTCACTACTAATAGAACAAGTGAGGGTACAGGGACTGCATCTCCACCTCTCACCCTCAAGTAGCCTCCTCCATGCCATGGTGTTGTTACTGAACTAGTACAAGAGGGATTACTTTGTTCCTAAGGACTTGTTCCTTTTGACCAAGTATCTACATAGTGTCCTCCACAATTGATAGATCCTCCTGTAACTCTCCTAGCTAAACTGGAATCACTTGGGACGCATCAGCCAAACACTTTCTTAGCATCAAGACATGAAACACACTGTGCACATCTACAAGCTCTGGAGGCAAATCCAACTTATAGGCAACTTCTTCAACTCTCTTGGAGATAATGTAGGGTCTAATGTAACGAGGACTCAGCTTTCCCTACTTTCCAAATCTTGCCACTCTTTTTATTGGTGATACCTTTAGAAAAATGAAATCTCCTACCTCAAATTCCAAAGGTCTACGCCTCTGGTCAGCATAACACTTCTACCTACTCTATGCAGTTGTCGGTCTCTTTCTGATCAAATCCACTTTATCTGCATATTGCCACACAACTTCTGAGCCCAAGAGCTGTTTCTCGCCTACTTCATTCCAGCAAGTCGATGTCCTACAAGGTCTACCATACAGGGCCTCATATGCTGCCATTTTGATGCTGGCGTGATGGTTGTTATTGTAGGTGAATTCAATTAGTGGCAAATGATCTTCCCAGCTCCCTATAAAGTCTAAAGTGTAGGCCCGCAACATATCTTCCAATGTCGAGATAGTCCTTTCCATTTGCCTATCTGTTTGAGGGTGAAAGGCTGTGCTAAAATTCAATATGTTGCCAAAGGCCTCTTGCAATGCCCCCCAGAACTCGATGTAAACCTGGTGTCTCTGTCAAATACAATCGACACTAGAACCCCTTATTGTCAGACTATCTCAGCCACATATAACTCTACCAACTGTGGTAATGGGAGATTCACCCTCATCGACAAGAAATGTGCTGACTTTGTGAGCTAATCTACGATTACCCAGATTGCATCATTCTTTCTTCTAGTCTTCGGTAGTCCTGTCACAAAGTCCATCGATACATGCTTCCATTTCCAGACTAGAATATCCAAAGGTTACAACATTCTTCCAAGCTTCAAGTGCTTAATCTTGACCATCTGGTAGGTTTAACATCTTGCCATGAGCTCAGCAATCTCTTTCTTCATTCCAAGCCACCAGAAATTCCTTTTTAGATCCTTGTACATCTTGGTGTTCCTTGGATGGATGGTATATCTAGACCTATAGGCTTCATCTAGCAGTCTCTATTTCATTTCTTCCACTCGAGGCACATATAGGCATAGACCATATCTAAGTCCTCCATCTACACCAACAAAGAAGTGAGGTGCCTCTCCCGCCTCCAACTTTGCCCAAATTTCTCACACAGAAGGGTATAATTGCTGAGCAACCACAATTGCCTCCAATAATCCCGGATGAACACATAAATTCGCCATCCAAGCTCTAGTAGATCCCTAAGAATGTCTCCAAGGTCTACACTCAACCAGTTCTTCCAGTATGTGCCATTCCTTGATCATTAAACTCGCCATAGTATGAGTGCACCTACTCAAAGCATCAGTGACTACATTCGACTTTCATGGATGATAGGACAGGCTGAAGTCATAGTCCTTGAGGTATTCCACCCATCTTCGCAGTCACAAATTTAGATCCTTTTGGGTGAAGATATACTTCAGGCTCTGGTGATCTGTGAATACCTTGAACTGCTCATAATATAGGTAATGTCTCAAGATTTCAAAGCGAAGACTACTCTAGCCATCTCCAAGTTGTGGGTGGGCTAGTTTCTCTCGTAGTTTTTTAGCTATCTCGTAGATTTTTAGCTGGCATGAAGTGTAAGCCACTACTCTCCTATATTGCATCAACATACACCCTAACCCTGTCCCACAAGCATCACTATATACTACAAAACCTCCATTCCTGGAGGGTAGAGTCAACACTGGAGATGTGATCAGACGAGTAACACCCTCCAGCCACAAGGTGCTACAGCAAAGTAAATCTAAGTCTAGGCCTGTTAAATTAGCAAGAGCAATATTTAAAAATATATTCAATACTAACTACTACCTAGAGCTGTGTGCGGCTAACGGCTCCCAAAACTCGAGCACTAGAGACTAACAATACTTCAACATAGCACCTGAGAAAAAATCAACCAAAGAAACGTATGAGTGACATCTATGTCACCCAGTACGTGCCCCAAAGAAAACAAAAGCAGAATAATGACTAAGACTGTAATTCTTTGTTTCCAATTTCAACTCTATTATCTTTTCTGAAAACTTTTCTATAAAACCCATATCTAGGTCATAATCAAATTCTGGCTAAAATTTTGCGAAAACGTCTTCCAAGAAATCTCAGAAATCATGCATTTTGAAAACATGCTTTCTTTTTTGAAAACTATGCTCTATTCTACATATCTTTGGAAAACTGTTTTGAGACCAGGTTCCAGTCTAATCTCTAATCTTAAATCTTGCAAAAACACAGAACCTAGATGGAACTCTTCTTAAAACATTATTCTTATCTTGGATAGAATTTGGCTAAAACTAAGAAACCAAACTCAAGCTCAATTCTAGCCTCAAACCAAACCTAAAACTGAAATCGACAAATCTCTTTTCTGGTGTTACCTTGATCAGGGGTGACCTGGCCATAAACGGAGAAGGAGGCACAAACCTCGATCTCCTACACTACCAAGGTGAACGTCCCCGTGCTGGGCATATCACCGTCCCGACCAACGGGCCTCACTATTTCTTTTTCTCTTTTCTATCCTCATTGCACAGGGATACGTCTACTCACGATGTCCCTCTAATCTGTCATGGTGTTGCAAGCATTAGTGACTTGGCCCATCACGAGCTCTCGAGTTATCTCACCTAGCCTTACTAACACCACCTGCCTAACTGAGTACATTACCCAACCAGCACTAGCTCCTTTGCCTCCCAGTCTCTTTCACCCAGGGCCAACTCAAAACTCGAAAATCTTCTTTTCTAAAACATGTTTCTGGTCAGAAATTCTTTTCTCAGAAAACATGCAAATTTTCTGAAATTCTTTTCTGAAGTCTCTTTCTAAAACTCTTTTTGAAATCACTTTTCTAATCACAGCGAATGCTTTATGAAAAAATAATATTCTTTTCTAAAAATAATTCTGATTAAATTCCTTTTTAAAGAGGGATTATTCTTGCTTAAACCTTTGCATTTCTTTCTAAAACATATGTTATTTCATATTAATTACTCAGGGATTGAAACCATATTTTTCACTAATTAAAATCTTCATTACGTGTTTTATCCTTTCTGGATAATGTGCCTGTGAGACCCACGGATCCCATCCACACATCTAGTCTGCGCATTCAACACACGGTCCCCGCACTTGCTATAACCCAGATCAAATCGTCGGAAAAATCACACCACCTAAGAGCTCCAAGCAGAACCCATCTTCGGCCACTACAGAAATGCCTAAAAATACTCATCTTGAAGGACTTTGAGTCTATTACATTTTGGGATAAGGTTCGTCTTAATCTGATATGTGGTTCTCAAGATATTAAATCATATAGCCTAAGATGTCGTCCTAAAATGCCTAAAAACACAATTGTAGCAACTATCAAGAAAAACTACTGAGATATTCTTGATAAATTCTTGTAAATTCATGAAATCTCTGTAAAATCATAATCTCATGCTAGGCAACCTATATTCAAGGTTTTTAATTGATTTGCAACATTATCTAAGCATGGAAATTGATGGAAACGAAGAGGAGGAAAGTTGGGTTGCGTACTTTGTGATGGGTCGCCGGCGTTTCTCTCCTTCCTCCGGCGAGCACCTTAGCACTTCCCTCTCCCGCACAGGGTCCTCCTCTCTCTCTCGCTCTCTTCTCTAGATGCCTCCCACGTCGGCCCTTCTCCTCCCTCTTTTATCTTAACCATCCTGTCGTCGTTTTTCAACCACTAGTAGGGCATGGCGAGATTCAGGCGGTGCCGATCACAGGGCATGGGAGGAAGTAGCGTTGGCAGGGTGCAGGGCACAGTGTTGGGCGACGGTTGACTGTGCACTCACTTTGTAGGTATACGTATATGTATACAGTATGCGATACCAACATATGTAGTCATACAAAGCCTACGAATAAACACCAAGAGAAAAGAGCACAATCAAGCATTGAAACCCATATTCCATTAATCACTTTTAATACAAATGCATGGGTACAAGCTTACATCATGCAGGAAATCTCCTAGGAGAGCTGCGCATGTCAGACGCGCGTCTCCACTGGGCATCCCACATGCGGTCCTTCTATTCTAGACCCAGATATTACATCCTACCCACCTTAAAATTATTTCGTCCCAGAAATTCTCATCTAATCAAATAGGTGGGGGTATCGTGCCCTGATGTCTAACTCACTCTCCCAAGTTGCTTCCTCTGCTCCATGGTATCGTCACTGAACCAACACCAGAGGAATAATCTTGTTTTTGAGGACTTACTTTTTTCTATCCAATATCTATATATCATCCTCTGCCATTGACAAGTCCTGTTGAAGCTCTTCTAGCTGTACTAGAATAACCTGGGATGCATCTGCCAGACACTTCATCAGCATCGACACTTGAAAGACACTGTGTACACTAGCTAGCTCTAGAGGTAGGTCCAACTTATATGCCACATCACCAACTCTTTTGATGATTTGACATGGCTCGATGTAGCAAGGGTTTGGCTTGCCTCTTTTACCAAACCTCGCCACACCCTTAGTTAGTGACACCTTAAGGAAGACGAAGTCTCCCATCTCAAACTCTAAGGGCCTATGCCTCTGATCAACATAGTTCTTCTATCTGCTCTACACAGCAAGCAATCTCCTTCTGATCAGATCTACTTTATACTCATACTGCAGTACTATCACTGGTCCCACAAGCTGCCGCTCACCTACCTCACTCCAAAAGGTGGGTGTCCTACATGGCCTACCATACAGTGCCTCATATGGCACCATCCCGATACTAGCATGATAGTTGTTGTTGTAGGCGAACTCTATCAGTGGTTGGTGATCTTCCCAGCTGCCTCCAAAATCTAAAGCACAAGCCCGCAGCATATCTTCTAGGGTTTGGATCGTCCTTTTAGTCTAACCATTTATTTGGGGGTGAAACACAGTGTTGAAGTTTAGTATTGTCCCAAAAGCCTCCTGCAAAGCTCCCCAAAATCTAGATGTGAATCTGTTATCTTTGTCAGACACAATCAATATTGGGACCCCATGAAGCCTAACTATCTCTGACACATACAGTTCTGCTAGCTGTGGTAAGGGAAGACTGATCCTCATAGGTAGAAAGTGTGCTGACTTGGTGAGTCGGTCGACGATTATCCAGAATGACTCATTCTTTTTTCTGGTTTTGGGCAATTCTATGAAAAAATCCATCAATACGTGCTCCCCCTTCCAGATTGGAATATCCAAGGGCTGCAGAGTTCCTCCAGACTTTTGATGCTCTATCATAACCAATTGGCAAGTTGCGCACTTTGCTACAAATTCTGCTATTTCTCTCTTCATCCCAAGCTACAAAAAATTTCTCTTTAAGTCTTTATACATCTTCGTGCCTCTTGGGTGGAGTGTGTACCTAGACTGGTGAGCCTCGTCTAGCAAACTCTTCTTTATCTCCTTGACCTGAGGCATGTACATTCGAAGATTGTACCTCATCACACCGTTCACGCCAACTGAGAAATGAGGCACTATTCCCACTCCAGCTTCTGCTAGGTGTCCCTAACGAAGGGGTCTAATTGCTGGGCAGTGATGATGGCTTCTACCATCTTTGGACGAACAGACAGGTTCTCCAACAGAGTCCTCATTGTTCCCTGAGACCATCTCCGTGGCTTGGACTCAACTAGCTCTTGCATTAGATGCCATTCCTTGATCATTAAACTAGCCATGATAGGGGTGTACCTACTTAGTGCATTTATGACCACATTCGCTTTACCTAGGTGGTACGACAGGTTAAAATCAAAGTCCTTCATGTACTCCACCCATCTCCTCTGTCTCAAGTATAAATCCTTCTGCGAGAAAATGTACTTCAGGCTCTTGTGGTCAGTGAAGACTTCAAATTGTTCGCCGTACAAATAATGTCTCCAGATCTTCAGGGCGAACACCATTGCTGCCATCTCTAGGTCATGGTAGGGTAGTTCTTTTCATGATCCTTTAACAATCGGGAGGCATAAGCTACTACCTTCCCGTGCTGCATCAAAATGCACCCCAACCCGGTCCCACAATCGTGAAACCTCCACTTCCTTATGGTAAGGTCAACACAGGGGCCGTGACTAGACGATTCTTTAACTCGGTAAAATTCTCCTTGCACTGCCGAGTCCATACGAATGGGACCACCTTTCTGGTCAGTCTACTCAGCAGTACTGCAATCTTCAAGAAATCTTGGATAAATCTCCGATAGTAGCCTGCTTGACCGAGAAAAATTCTAACCTCTGTTACTATCTTTGGTTTGGCCCAACTGCTCACAGCTTCCACTTTTGTTGGATCCACCTTGATGCCTTCTCCCAAGATAATATGCCCAAGAAAAGTCACCTCCTCTAGCTAAAACTCGCACTTGGAGAATTTAGCATATAACTGGTGCTACCTCAATGTCTCCAACACTGTTCTCAAGTGTATATGGTGGGTCTCTACATCTGGAGAATAAACCAATACGTCATCTACGAAAACTAGGATGAACTGGTCTAAGTAGGATCTAAACACCCTGTTTATCTGGTCCATGAATGCTGTTGGTGCGTTTGTTAGTTCGAATGACATAACTAGAAACTCATAGTGGCCATATTGGGTCCTAAAGGCAGTCTTGCACACATCATTCTCTCAGACCCTTAGTTGATGGTATCTGGATCTCAAATCAATCGTGGAGAAGACCGACGCTCCCTACAGTTGATCAAATAAGCCGTCGATCCTGGGTAGTGGGTACTTATTCTTGATGGTAATCTGGCTCAGCACCAGATAGTCGATGCACAATCGAAGTGACCCGTCCTTCTTCTTGACGAATAATACTGGTGCTCCCCAGGGCAACACGCTAGGACGAATGAATCCTCGGTCCATTAGCTCCTGCAACTAGCTACGGAGTTCCCTCAGCTCAGCAAGTGCCATTCTGTATGGGGCCTTTGAAATCGAACCTGACCCTGACATCAAATCTATCATGAACTACACTTCTTTGTGTGGTGGCATCCCTAATAATTCCATTGGAAACACATCCGGGTACTCTTGCACCACTGGAATGTCTTGTACCCTATACACTGGTGAGGCAGACACTGTCACACAGGCCAGGTATCCCACACATCCCTTAGCTAGATGGTGGTAGGCTTTAATAGCTAAGATTACCTTCTTAGGTTCTCCTAGCCTCACCCCTTGTATCATACACCACCCTTGGCCTGGGCATTCTGCTAATACTCTCTTATTGACATAATCTATCATGGCTGAATGTTGCACTAGTCAGTCCATCTCCAGAATGACATCGTACTCTTGAATATCCATCAGAATAAGGCTGGCCTGAAAGTCCTCGTCTCCCAGTTGGATGTTGACTGATCTTAGATACTTCCATGCTAAGCTATATTCTCCCAATGGAGTCACCACATCAAGCTGGAAGGCTAGCCTAGTTAGTCTGTCTCTAATCTCAACCGCGAATGACTCAGAATTAAAAGAAAAGGAGCTTCCTGAGTTGAACAGGACTCGAGCCATACGGTTAGCCACAACAAAAGATCCTAATTCATACACACAGCATAACCATAATTATTATAGATAAAAGTGCCAAGTACATGAGAGTTCATAGTACAACACTCTTACACATCCTGATACTAATAACAAATCCTACTGCTCTTTACATTCTACTACATCCCCAAAGGAACCAGCATCTGGAGCAGTGATGGAGAAGACTCTCCCCTTGGTTGGTTGACGGGGCACCTCTGCAACAGTTTTCTGAGGTTGGGGACAATTCTTCTGGAAGTGTCTGTTCTTTCCATAGTTGTAGCAGACCATGTCATTAATCTCCTGTTGGCGATACTTGCACTGCACTGCAAGGTGTCCCATTCTCTTGCAAATGTGCCAGGGTCCTCTTCTTATACCGCTGATGGAACTAGTTTGACTAGATCTAGCACTACTTCTCCTGACAACACTGCGCCCTTCTCTAGTCTCAAAGCACTCCTTTCTCTTCTTCCCTGAGCTCCCTGTACTCCTAGAACTCGGTGTGCTTGAAGTGGATGGTTGCTGAGAGAATCTCTTCCCTTTATCCCTGAGGTACTCCTCTTGGAATAACCGATGCTCATCTTCATAACGAGCTGCTAACTCTACTGCATTAGTTAATGTTTGGCATCGGAATCCAAGAACCCTCGACCTGAGTACTGGGTGAAGTCCTTCCATGAATCTTTTTGCTCGCTGCTTCTCTGTGATTATGGCCTGAGAAAACTGTTCTAGACGGTGGAACTTGGCTTCATATTCTACTACTGTCATATTTCCCTGCTTTAGATTCCAGAAGTCTCTATCTAACTTGTCTTGCTCGTGGTCGGGGAAGAATCTCTCATAAAATACCTCCTAGAATGTTTCCCAGGTAATTATCAATAAATCCTGGTTGGGAAACTTAATGCAGCGGGTAGCCATCTACCATTGGTCGACTTCACCTTTAAGCTAGAATGTGGCTAGTCAAACCCACTTCTCTACTGGGCATTCTATGCCCTCAAGGATTTTCTCCACCTCTAAGAACCAAGCTTCATAGACTTCCAGTTTCCCATGGCCGTCTAGGATAGGCGTACTCAGTCAGCGGAATTGTGTGATCCATGGATCACCTTTGGCCTCGTTCCTATGGCCACCTCTAAGCATCTAAACGAGTCTTCACTTCATTTCGCCAAGCTCCTATCTCATATCCCTCCAAGTGCCTCCCTCCTACTCTACACCGGACCCCAACACAAACGACCTACCTCACCCACGGCCTAGTCCTCTCAATTCCATGACTGTGATCACAACAAACACACACAAGGTCAGATGCAATTCATCTTCTCGTGCAGCCTCTTGGAGCCATTAATCCGGATACCACTAAGCCTATGCACTTAGTGCAACTTAGGCTCTGATACCACTTCTGTTATGCCCCACAGCTACAAGGTGCCACAGCAAAGTAAATCTAAGTCTAAGTCTGTTAAATTAGCAAGAGCAATATTTAAAAATATATTCAATACTAACTACTACCTAGACCTACGTGCGGCTAACAACTTGCAAAACTCGAGCACTGGAAACTAACTACACTTCAACACAGCACCTGAGAAAAAATCAACCAAAGAAACGTATGAGTGACATCTATGTCACCCAATACGTGCCCTAAGGAAAATAAAAGCAGAAAAATGACTAAGACTCCAATTCTTTGTTTCCAATTTAAACTCTATTATCTTTTCTGAAAACTTTTCTATAAAACCCAAATCTGGGTCATAATCAAATTCTGGCTAAAATTTTGAGAAAACTTCTTTCAAGAAATCTCGAAAATCATGCATTTTGAAAATTTACTTTCCTTTCTAAAAACTATGCTCTATTCTACATATCTCTGGAAAACTGTTCTGAGACCAGGTTCCAGCCTAAATCTCCAATCTTAAATCTTGCAAAAACACAGAACCTGGCTGGAACTAGTTATAATACATTATTCTTATCTTGGCTAGAATTTGGCTAAAACTCAGAAACCAAAATCAAACTCAATTTTAGCCTCAAAGCAAACCTGAATCTGAAATCTACAAATCTCTTTTCTGGTGTCACCTTGATCAGAGGTGACCTGGCCACAATCGGAGAAGGAGGCACGAACCTTGATCTCCTACACTGCCACGGTGAACGTCCTTGTGTTGGGCATATCACCGTCTCGGGCAACGGGCCTCACTATTTCTTTTTCTCTTTTCTATTCTCATTGCACGGGGATATGTCTACTCACGACGTCTCTCTAATCTGTTACGGTGTTGCAAGCATCGATGACCTGGCCAATCACGAGCTCTCAAGTTATCTTACCTAGCCTACCTAACAGCACCTGCCTAACTGAGTACATTACCAACCAACACTAGCTCCTTTAGCTCTCAGTCTCTTTCACCCAAGGCCAACTCAAAACTCAAAAATCTTCTTTTCTAAAACATGCTTCTGGTCAAAAATTCTTTTTTGAGAAAACATGCAAATTTTCTGAAATTCTTTTCTGAAGTCTTTTTCTAAAACTCTTTCTAAAATCACTTTTCTTATCATAGCAAATGCTTTACGAAAAAATAATATTCTTTTCTAAATAATTCTGATTAAATTTCCTTTTAACGGGGGATCATTCTTGCTTAAACCTTTGCATTTCTTTCTAAAACATCTGTTATTTCATATTAATTACTCAGGGATTAAAACCATATTTCTAACTAATTAAAATCTTCATTACGTGTTTTATCCTTTTTGGAAAATGTGCCTGTGAGACCCACACATCCCGTCCACACATCTAGTCAGTGCATTCAGCACACAGTCCCTGCACTTGCAGTAACCCAGATCAGGTCGCCAGAAAAATCGCCCCACCTGGGAGTTCCAAGCGGACCCATCTCCGGCCACTACTGAAATGCCTAAAAATACTCATCTTGAAGGACTTTGAGTCTATTACATTTTGGGACAAGTTTCGTCTTAATCTGATATGTGGTTCTCAAGATATTAAATCATATAGCCTAAGATGTCATGAAACACTACTGTGGCAACTGTCAAGAAAAACTACTAAGATATTCTTAATAAATTCTCATAAATTCATGAAATCTCTGTAAATCATAATCTCATGTTAGGCAACCTATATTCAAGGTTTTTAACTGATTTGCGGCATTATCTAAGCATGGAAATCGATGGAAAAGAAGAGGAGTAAAGTTGGGTTACGTACTTTGTGATGGGTTGCCGACGTTTCTCCCCTTCCTCTGGCGAGCACCACTACAAGAAAATCTACAATTAGCGAGAACAATATTCCTCGCTAATTCCTCGCGAATTCCTCGCAAAATCCTCGTTACAAAGCTTAATGAGGACATAGCGAGGAATAATTATCTTCGTAGCTATGTAACTCGTTAAATCAATACTGTGAGGATATATCCTCGTAATGTGCTTGTGTAAATTCAGTGAGGATATTACGAGGAAATATTTCCTCGTAATGTCCTCATTAGATCCTCGTAATTCCTTGATAAATGTTCGCTAAATATCATGAGATTGTATCGTCGTTCTAGTTTTAGCGATGAAATTGCGAGTATATAGCGAGGACATTCCCTCGCAAATTGCTCGCTAAGTGCTGGCTAAATATCATTATTTTTGCGAGGATATAGCGAGGAAATGTCCTCGCTATGTCCTCGCTAATATTGGGCAGTTAAAAAAATAATATAACAGTACATTATAGAATTAACATTCAAATACCTGGTAAAATGACATTCAAATACATTCACAAGTACATTATTCGTACACATATACAGATTTTATAAAAAAAAATTTCATTCAATTATACATCATAAGATTTTACACATTCAAAGTTTTTACAAAAAAGTAGCTAATACAGCATCATAAGATTTTACACATTCAAAGTTTTTACAAGTCGATAAATATAATACAAGGCAAAACAATATATTACATATCACTTTCTTCGGGAACCAACTTGCTTTCCTTTACCTTTTGAGGATGATGCATGGATGGAGCGACGACGACGTCTATACTCCT